>ML777741.1:501555-528657 GCA_009831015.1 Picea engelmannii
TTTTTTTTGGGATGGCCTTAAAACTAATGTTCAAAGGTTTGTGGCAGAATGTTTGGTTTGCCAACAAAATAAGGTGGAAACAATTAAGACCCTAGGTCTTTTACAACCATTATCCATCCTAGGTCAACGCTGGGAGGAGGTTTCCATGGATTTCATCACAGGGTTACCGAAGTCTGATGGAAAGAGTGTCATCATGGTGATTGTTGATATACTGACCAAGTGCACACACTTTTGTGAACTCTCTCATCCCTTCAAAGCTAGTATAGTTTCCACCGCATTCATGGAGACAGTTCAAAAGCTACATGGCAACTCAAAGATTATTGTAAGTGATAGAGATCCCATCTTCACTGGACATTTTTGGATAGAATTATTTTCTTGTTTGGGTTCTCAATTGGCTCATAGCTCATCCTATCATCCTCAATTTGATGGACAAACCGAGATAGTGAACAAATGTGTGGAAGGATACCTTCATTTCTTTGTCTCTGATAAACAAACACAATGGTTCAAATGGCTACCCCTAGCAGAATGGTGGTATAACACTTCCTTTCATGCTGCAACAAAATTGACACCATTTATGGCAGTCTATGGATACCACTCTCCTTCCATCAATTCTTATCTAAAAGAAAAATCTAAGGTTCAAGCAGTGGAAGATCACATCAAGCATTGACAACAAGTTCTCCAAATCTTAAAGGACAACCTGACCATGGCACATAATTGCATGAAACAACAAGAAGATCAACATCATAGTGAAATAAGTTTTGAAGTAGGGGATTGGGTGTTTTTTAGACTACAACCATACAAAAAGATGCCCCTCAAGCAAGCCAAGAAGGATAATAAATTATCACCAAAGTTCTATGGCCCTTATAAGGTGTTGCAAAAGATTGGTACTATGGTATACGAATTGGAGTTGCTTGCATCTTCATGAGTACACCCAGTTTTCCATGTTTCATACTTAAAGAAGGTTATAGGCGACAAGATCCATGTTCAAACTATATTGCCAAAACTTGATGAGGAAGGAAAATTCATATTGGAGACTGAAGCCATCACCGACACAAGAATTTGCCAGCTGAGGAATAGATCCATTTCAGAGTATCTCATTAAATGGAGGAAACTACTGGCTGAAGATTCCATTTGGGAAGATGAGTCTTTTATACAGAAGCATCCATAGTTACTCAAGCATTGTGGACAACACTTGTCTCAAGGTGAGAGGCATGTTAAACCCTAATATTGGCTCATTACCCCTTAATTGGGGCATATTACATTAGTAATGTTATTTTATTTATGTTGGATTTATTCCATTAGTTGTAATTATACCTCCTAGTCTCCTATATATACCAAGGAGACATTTTCATTTGGAATCATCTTGTACTTGAACAATTATGTGGGGTAAAAGGAGGTTGCCCCATCGAAGAGGATTATTATCTGAAATTCTCTCTTTTTCAAGGTGTTGAGTACTTATTCTGAGGTTTTTCTATGCTATATTGATATTTGGTTCTTAACATCCCCCATGCTCTCAATAACTATGGGAAGTGACTCTCACACCAACCCTCTTACATTGATTCAATGATTGGGCTCTAGAACACTTAACAACTAATGGAACGTTCATGGAAAGGATAATTTACAATATACATCACTTGGCTCTCGGCCATATATGACATCTACAGTATATGTATCACTAATTCAGAGTTTGAAAACTAGGATGTTACATTCCCCTCCCCCTACAAACTACATTGTCCTCATCGCACATAGCCATATAGTTAACACATTGACATATATAAAAACATTACATAAAAATACTTGATAATTCTACAACTTCATGACTCACACAACAATTCCAACCAACAACCCCCCTTTTCCCTCAACCCACACATTGGTTGAACATAAAATATCATAGTTGTGGCTCCAGGAACTCTAGCTACCAAAATAGAGTCTTCATTTGCTTACATACAAATGTACATTCAATTTTCTTTAAAATTTACAAAACTTTGTGGGTATGCCTCCCGCATGGCTTCCTTGTGCTGTCATGTAGTGTCTTCAAGACCGTAACAAGTCCATTGAACCTTTACCAAGCCTATGGATTTGTTATTCAACACTTTGATTTTCTGATCCAGGATGCACACTGGTTCCACCCGGAAATATCCTTCGTGTTCCACCTGGATCACATTCCAATCAGTCACATGATTAGGATCAGGTACATTTTTTTTTTAATAAAGACATAAGGAACACACTATGAATTCTCATGGATGCGAGTAATACTAGCAAGCATGCAACTGGTCCTATATTTTCTAAGACCTCAAAAGGCCCACAATATATCACTTCCAACTTTGGGCAACTTCCTAATTTCAGCAAGCTTCTCTTGGCTTTAACTTTTAAAAACACATGCTCTCCCACTTTGAATTATTTATTTTTTCTCTTTTTATCAGCATAGCTCTTTTGTCTATCTTGTGAAACTTTTAAATTATTCCTGATTTTTACCATATGTTCTTCCATTTTCTTTAACATCTCTAGCCCAATCACAGCTCTATCTGCTGGGTTATCCCAACTCACTAATGTGTTTCATTTTGTAAGGTACCAGATCTATTATAATAACATAAAACATAAATATTGTAGAGAATAACAATAGAAAAACACAATATATGAAACCACAACACCAAAATAATATCTTTATTGATAGGAAACAATGTTCACTTGCCTCTTCGAGGGGGAAACATCCAACATAGTAACTCTCTATTACAATGATTCTCAATAAAAAATATTATCATGCCCTCGACTCTTATTTATACTAAATCTATCTACCAAAAGAATAATCTAGAGGAATATATTCTAGAAGCGGAAGTTTCATATTAGGTATTCTTACATTTGACTTATTCTTCCTCATTACTAGGCCTTATTAATATTTTCCTTTATTACATGGAAAATATATTATTCTACCTATGTGAGGGATTAGAGAGGTTAGGTCCTTAACATGCCCTCCCCCTTAAACAACAACCTTGTCCTCAAGGCTTGAGATCAGGAAATTGCTGCAAAATGGTAGATGGCTCCCAGGTGGCATCTGATGGAGTTGTATATTTCCATTGTACTAACACTTTCTTGATGGTGAGGTGATGGAGACAATGCTCACCTTGGTCCAAGGTTTCTTGTGGCTACAACTATATGGATCCTTCTTCATCCAACTCAGGAATATTGGTTTGATTTTGTCACTTAGTTCAAATCACCTCCTTTAAGCAGGAGACATGAAAAACATGATGGATATTAGAATGACTCTGCAAAGCCAATTGATAGGCCAACTTTCCCATGTGCTTAAGAACTATATAAGGAACATAAAATTTGGTTGTTAGCTTCTAACAATGGTCAACCTTGAGTGGAGTATGCTTATAAGGTTGTAGTCGAAGAAACACTTGGTATCCTTTAGCAAATTGATGTTCCGAGTTTCCTTGATCTGCTTGTTGCTTCATACAATTTTGAGCCATGACCAAATTCTCTTTGAGGGTATGGAGAATAGCCTCTCAAACTGTAAGAGTTTGGTCAACCGCTTGGACCTTCGAGACACCAGGCATGTATGATAGAACTGCAGATGGATTTTGTCCATATACTACTTCAAAAGGAGTCATGTGAGTAGCTATATGGTAAGAAGTGTTGTACCAGCATTCAATGAGGGGTAACCATTGATCCCACTGTTATAACCCTAATTTGCACCATACATGCTTACCTGGCATCAGGCCATCTCAAATCCCTTCTTTGCCAAAGAACTACTGAACAACTCTTTAAAAAACCTCCTTTATAAGGTCCCATGCACCCTACTCCATTACTGAATGTGTGTACACGCTAGCTGACCTTAAACAACCCATGTGGACTGACAAAAGCAAGAAAAAAGGAAAGTTGTCGATGGAACACATAGCTTTGGGTGAGTTAACTCAAACTCCCAGCCATGCATGGCCAAGGGTTCGTCTAAATACCTAGCTTCTTCTAGCCTATAAAATAAGGGTTTGGGTTCCCATTTGTAGAAGGAGAATAATAGTAAAGAAACTCTGCCCAATTGCATATTCCCATTGTCCCAACCCTTTAGCCATCCTTGTGCAAAGAGAGATACAAAGCAAAGAAGTTGGAGGACATTTGAAGAGGAGCCCAGGATCAGGATTAGCGGAGCAGTGGCCGGTCTTGACATTGTAAGTTGATTCATTAAAGTTAATAATAAAGAAATGTTTTTCCCGTCCCACTATATGAGTTCTTCATAGTTCAGTAAATATATGTTTGAATCTCTAACCCATTAGTCTGTAGGTAAACTGCATGTGTAGTTTGTTGCTTGTTTTGTATGTAGGTCAGCCTTGGGAGGAGAGATACTAGCAAGCGATCAAGCGTGAAGAAGGATCAACATCGAACATCCGAAACAAGGTATGTTGGTCCAACCATGTATTTGCTGAAAAGAAATGGGGATTAGGTTTGGGGATGGAGGTAGAAAGTAGGTTTTTTTTGGTCATATCTGCATGCATAATATAACCCTATTTGCTAGTCCGTAGGGGGATTTCCCACCACAACAGAATTGGTGACCGTACTGAGGAAGTCTCTAGGGTTCCTGGGAGTATTTTTGGGTAGTTTTAAAAGACTGGTTTTCTTGCCTATTTTTTGAATTTTCTTCAAAGTCTGAGCTAGCAGAGAGTCTGGTTTTCCATACTAGCTATCTCTGTTATTTGCTTGACTGTGTTTTTTTGAGATCCACAGAGGCACACGCAACCTGCATAAGGTCTACACGCATGTACCCACCCCCTACTCTCTTACAACCTGCGTGTAAACGCTAGTTGAAGAAGTAGCAGTAGCAGTAGCGTGTAGATTCTAGAAAATTTTTGAGCCAGTCATCCTCTTCCCTCTCAGAATCAGTCATTCTCAGGGGTTTTCTGAAATTCTTTCTAAGTCTTAGTTGTTTGCAGTCTTGTCTCAGATTGGTTTGTTTTACAATTTTTTTCCTTACATTGTTTTCTTTTTTTTGTTAAAGAGAGTGTCTAAGCCTTCAAGAGATCCCGGTTCTCAATATTAGTGGTCTCTTCCTGGTTTGGATTGTCTATTTTTGGTTGTTTCAGATTTTTAGAGATACACGTGACCTATATAAGGCCAACACGCATGTACATGTCCTCTGGCTCTACACAGCTCGCGTGCACACGATTTTTGTTGGATTGTCAGTAGTGTGCTTGTGCATGATAGTTTTTGTTGAGGGTAAGGCAGTCATCCTTTCCCTTGACAAGAGTTATACCTCTCAGGTTTTTGAATCTCTGTCCTAGCAGTTAGTAGCTTAGGTTTGATCGTAGCCTTAGCTTGCTTTTTTTATTTAAAAGTTGTCATTAAAATTTTTTCTTTAGGTTTTTTAGACAAGTGTAAGAGTCATTTTTTAAGTTGCTAGTGTGTGATTTCTTGAAGTGATTCTTTGCAATTTGCTATTAGTCCAGAATTTTTTTTCTTGGTTTTTTACTTGTTGGTATTTTTCATTTTTCCTTTATCAACATTTAAATAAATAAAAAAATAAAAAATAAAAACATCTCTTTCATTTTCTTGTTTGGTTGAAAAGTGTGATTTTGCATTAGTATCTAGAGAAAAATCTTTGTTTTCTTAAATTCTTGATAGTTTACTTAGATCGTAAGTAGCTTGTAGTCAAGTGAAATACTTCTTTAAGTTTGTTGATTCAAAATATCTTAGAAAAAAATATTTTTTTTTTTTGAAAAGTTGTTGAAAATTTGCGTTAAGTGAAATTTTTGTTCCCAGCTTTCTGTTCATTTTTTACTTTCATATTTCAAAAATCATTAGTTTCAATTTCATACCCCTTGACATAAGACAATGCATAAAATTAACGCCAAAACTAAAATTTATTAGACTTTTATGTTTGTAGGGTTAACCAACTAGTTCAGGATTAGGGCCTTGGATTAGGTTGGAGAGGAAACTCTTCAAGGCCAATAAAATCAAACATTGGAGTCTGAGTTAGGGAGTGTCCAAGTCTAGTATCATGAAAGTTATCTGGGACCCCCCTCTAAGACAGGGGATAAAAATGAGATCGCGTGCAGAAAGGTAGTGGAGATAACCCCTCCAAAGCTGGACCAATCGTAGTGGAGAACACATATTGAGGGCTTGTTTTGGGATTCCGTCGATTGCATTTGCCACGGGGCTTCGTGGGTCTCGAATCCATTCAAGGTCTTCAGTTTTCTTCTAGACCACTTTCTTTTGGGATCGATACCCTGCTCATTGTGGTCTACCTGACTTTCGACTGTACCCGCTTGGTGACTGTTTGCACGCTGGCAACCTAGTTGCCTATCTTCTTTAGGGACATACATAGGTGACTGTGGGGGTATACCGCAGTGCCTAGGACAAACATTGGGCCACGCTTTGTAGAGTATACCCATAGGGTGCTTCCATTTTCAAGTTTCACTTGCACTGGTAAGTTTCTTTAGTGTTGGTTGTTGTAACTATTCTTATAATTAATTTAATGTTTGACTGCCTTATCTTATAGGGACTTTTTTTAGTGCGTGATTGAATTTGAATGGTTAGAATACCCTAGTGTGTCTTTTATCTTCTCACACAGTGGAGGATCATGAGCTATGCCAGTCATGAAGGCTTCTTGGCCTGCCGCTGGTTACACTGGAGCCACCACCGCCACCACTAAGGCGAAAGCTAGACCAACAAGGGTCTTTTGAAGCGATTGGGTCACAAGAAATTTTTCCCAACCAACATCCAAAGGAATTGACCGTTTTAGACCTTGGAGCGCAAGCTTTTGGTCCAGTTGAAACCTCCACCACTGATATTTCGACACCCACCATCGTACCTATTCATCCTTATGAGTGCCAGACAGTGTTGCACGCAATAATGGAAACAAATGTTGTTAATCCTTCTGGGAATTCTTCAATTCCCACTACGCTTGTCACCACGAGAGAGTTTCCACCTCCTAACCCACCATCACTGGTCCAAGCCACCATGGTCTCAACCACCTTTACATTTCATAGTGGTTTGATCCCCTCTCTGGGGGCGGCCACAACCCCTTTCACACCAAGTGCTACAGGCCCTCCATTCTCATATGGGATACCTAGTTCAGGTACAAGTCCTGTACTTTCCTACTCCACTTCACAGACTTTAGGTCTGGGGGCAGGGAGCTCTAACGCTCCTCTGCAAGGACACATGGGGGGCACTCCTTCTCCTTTTAACACTTTCCCTTATGGGGGAGGTCATATACCTCCTTCGTCCCCTTCATTCGGTGGCTCGCATTAGCAAACCACTAGACAACCTGCACACCATAGTTTACTTGGAGTAGGAAGTCAAGGAGCACCTTCACATAATATGCGGGTAGGTTTGACACCATTTTCTTTGTTTGGTGTGTTTTGTAACAACGCCTTCTCGTCAGCTACTTTCCCAACTGGGGGCAACCCCGGTTTCAGACAACCTATTCCTATGCAGGGTACTATTCCTGCACAGGGGGTACACCTAGGAACTTCTTCCGCAGCAGGGCCTTGGAATTATTGGCAGGGATCAGTTCCCTCATCAAGAATGCTGATCTGGGGTAATTCTTTTCATAATCAATGGAACCCCAGACAAAGCACTATGCCTATCCCCACGGGACTGACATGGAGCAATCCTTCCCAAAGTCCTTCGAATGTAATGCATGCCCAACCATCTATGTCCTATTTCGAAAATCCGCCGATGATGTCTCCTCACACGTAAAATCCATATGCTAGCCATAGCCATGGTTTCTACCAAAATCTGGGCCAGCAACTAAAATTTTCTTGGAAACCTGGTGCTAGTCAAACTCCATGCCCCTTTTTCCCAGGTTATCACCAACAACCCAAACTACCCTTCCTGGCAACCTTTCATTTGCCAGACTTGACAAGGTTGTTGAATGACCCTATCTGTCATGATCCGCGTTGGCCTCCTATGCCGATGAAGTTTCCTTCGGACATCCCAAAGTTCAAAGCCAAGCCTAACAAAGATCTAGGAGATCATGTGACTACCTTCCATCTTTGGTGCTCATCTAACTCGTTGAAAGACGACTCCGTACAGTTGCGATTATTTCAATGTACTCTCATAGGGAGTGCCTCAAAATGGTACATTGAGCTTGACTACTCAAGATACTCTTCCTTCAGTGAACTAGCGATGGCTTTTGTAAACCATTTCCAGTTTCATGTGAGATACGACGCTGGCACCAAATTGCTGGCCAATTTCTCACAAACTAAAGCGGACCATATCTCTAATCACATTCGATAATGGAGATGCAGAAAGAGTTTAATTAAGGTACTAGTCCCACCAGCATTCCTGCTCGAGTGGTTTCTTAAGTCTTTGGTCCTACATTTGTCCAAAGACGTCGCGAGGTCAGGAGTATTTTCCGAAGAAGATGCCATCATGAGAGCTCAACAACTTGAGCTAATCTATTCTCAGTCCGGTTTATTATAAGAGATCTTTCCAGATGCACCACGCTCAATACTTGATAAAACCATACAGAGAGTTGTACCACATGTCGATGATATTGTTAGTTCAGAAAAAACCAAGTCCGTTGAGCAACTAATAACTTAGTTGCAAAAATTGTCTATACAACACATAGTGGCCAACCAAACTACTGCTTTGGCTGCTCCCCCTACCAAAACATTGGATGTACACACAATGCAATCAACTAATCCAAAGGCCGCCCAACAGCCTGAAGGAAAGAAAAAACAATGAAAGAAGGGTAAGGGGGATAAGAAACCCACCGATAATGATAGCGGGGGAAATACTGAGAAACGGAAGGCGAGGTATCCATGAAACCTATGTGCGGAAGACCACCCAACCCACCTTTGTCCCCAGCTTGCAGAGGAACAAAATTTTGTGACACAGCAACAACCTACTGTGTTAACCAATCCATTCCAACATGGGAAAAATCTAACACAGGCCTCTGCAAGCACAAAAGGGGGCAGTCAAGGACCCTCTCCATCTTCGACCAACCCAACATCCATGAATGTATATATGGTAAAGGGTGATGCTTTTATATCAACTAGAGCACATGACTATAGTAAACCAAGTACTTCTAAGAGGGGAGAAGAAGTCAAACTCCCATATCTTCCTCTACAGATTGAGAAGACGTTGGGTGAAACAATGACACACATCCCCAAAGGTGCATTCAAAAAATCTTCTCGCAACCCAAACTCAAGGGCCGCCCATAACTATTCTGTGGTGGAAGATTTATCACAAACCCCTTGTGCGATGTCTGCTTTGGAGGTCCTCCAAAGTTGCCCTTCCCAGAGGAAAGCCTTGTTAAATGCTTTAGGATCTACAGAGACTTGTAATCTGGGTACAATCATGCTGGATACAACCGACCTAAAACCTCATCTGCCTTACCACGTCACATTTTAGATAGTAGTGGCTTATCCGATGAAAACATTTACTCATAATATATTCTACACGGTGGTCGATGAGGGAGCATCGACATTCATTATGTCATTGGCATGTTGGAAGGTCGTTGGCCAACCCGTTTTGTCTCCATCACCTACTCTCCTCACTGCTTTCGATGGTCATTCATTCCGACCACATGGTATCATTCACTCTTTCCCCGTGCAGTTAGGAGGGAAGGCCGTGTGTGTCGAGGTAGAGGTAGTTGATGCTCCCCTCAACTATAACCTCTTGTTAGGAAGGAGTTGGACTTATGCCATGCAAGTTGTGGTTGCTACAGTTTTTCAGGTCTTGTTGTTTCCACATGAGGGTCGAATAGTGACCATCGATCAATTGTCTTTCTCCAGACCTAACCCTTCATTGGGGGCATCCACGGTCCCGATGATTGATAATCCTCAACCAGGTGTAGTTAACGTAGGGGTTGGTTTGTGCCCATCTTTGATGGGTACCTTCGATTACCCAACCCCTCAAGGAGATACCAAGTTTATATCCAATCACCATAAGGTTGATATTTTTCAAGTTTCATCATTCCACATGACTTACTTCAATGATCCATGGATACTTCCTTCCCCATCGGTCACGATGGATGGGATAGGGCACCCAAGCATGTCCATGCCCTTGTCCGCAGCTGAAGTCACGTACTCTTTAGTCCAACAAACTTCAACCCACACTGATCCAACTCCTGCACAAGAGTTCAATCCACTTCTAGAGCCTATTTGGGCTTAGGGTTCTCTTGCTCACATTGATTCATTAAACTTAGTCTTGACCTTTGATGAAGCTATAATTGAGGCAATGACTAGTCTGGACAAACCCTGGGAAGATCTTCATCACAGATCATACTTCCTCCCAGAGTTAAGTAGAATCGAGGCTGGAGAATTCACCTTGACTATGACTGGAGATAGGTCTTGTCCTATTAATCCCTTAGCTACACACAAGAGCCATGCTGAGGGTAATATGGAAACCATTGCTGAAATGATACCTATCAATATCTCCAGAACCCCTAGAGTCATAGACAACGTTTTCGTTGGAGCATACTGCTCCCCCAATGAGATGCCAGACATCGACCCACAAAGAGTCAATCATGAGCTAACTTTGTTGTTTTACAAGCTCACTTTGAGATCCGAAAGCAACATCTAACAAGACTGCATTTATGCTTTTCGATCTCGTCCAGATTAGCTGAGAAAATTAACCTCTACGGGTCTTCTTTTAATCCCTTTTCAGACCCTCTAAACATGAAAATATTGCCGAGTGATCTTGTGGCCTTTCACGCTCGTTAAACTGAAATTTGAAGTCATGTTTGTTCGGCATTAGTTTACCCCTTTTTCGGTCTAGATGGTCAACTGTATGAACAAAGGTATACTCTATGGAACTTTAGTTCTCTAGAAGAGTACTCTCAGGTATCATTTTAACCCTTTTTCGAGCCCGAGGGACTAAATTTATGAAAAAGGAACCCCCACGGAGTCCATAGTTAAGCTCTTTTCAGACTCCCTAAAATTGAAAATATCACCGAGTGACCTTATTCTTTCACACTCGTTAAACTGGTCTAGAAGAACATTCCTGAGGGAGTCCATAGTTAAGCTTTTTTCAGACTCCTTAAAAATAAAAAAATGGCCGAGTGATCTTGTTCTTATCACACTCATTAAAATGGTTTTGAATAGACATCTTGTCGGTGCTAGTTTACCCCTTTTTCAAACTGACTAGACTATCTTCGAAAAAGGCACCCCAATGGAGTCTCCTTTTATGATTTTTCAGACTCTTTAAATATGAAAAACCACCGAGCTTACCTTCTCTGGGCTTGTTAAACTTACATCGAAGGACGTTACCATTGTGTGTTTTGTTAACCGCATTTGCATACCTTATACGCCAACCTTGTAGCACTTTGCTTTTGCGTCTTAACACCCTTGGCCCCCGGAGGACTTTTCCTGAGTATCATTATTTTGAACATCAGTCTTGTCCTTGCACCTTAAACTTGTATGTTTGTAACACTCGTTCCTCCATTTGTAACGTAAAATTCCTTTATTCTTTTTTCCAAATCATTGAAAAAGACAAAAAATTCAAATATACCCCAAAAAGAGGAAGGGAAAAGTATTTTCTTTATTGGCAGCATAATGAGTCTCCCTTGGATAAAGCACATCTGTCCATTTGTTTGTCAAACTATGGGATGTAGTACGACCTTAGGAAGTTGTTCTCGCTACATAGATTTGTGTCCTCCTCCATTTGGTTATTCTTCCAAACATATGGAGAGTTTGCATTGCCTCCTGCTTCATGAACTTATGATTAATGCCATGCTGCCTAAGTCTCATCATTTTTTGTGTTGTTGTCCAAGGGAAGTTTCTACCAAGCCTGAGTCAACCCCTCTGTAATTTGTCTCTTGCCCTCATACCCAACCATCCTAAATGTCCAATCAAGTCCTTGTTCGAAATCAATGAAGCCTTCAGTCTGATCATCAAGATTATCTAGTCCATGACCGACGAGCCATCAAAGACCTCTGGGCAGTGAAGTCATACACTCATATTACACTCCTACCTTGAGTTTTGAAGATTTTGAAGTTGTTTCTCGAGCTCTGAAGATCTCATGTCCAACCATTAGGCCGTATCAACTTCTAGAAGATGGATACTCTATATGTATATCTTTTTGATTTCGATATGTAGCTCCGCTGTGTATTGTTCGCGGCTACACTTTATATAGTTATTTGACATGGATCTATAGTGTATTTGATTGGTATCCATGATTCTATTTTATCTCAAGCATGGGTATGCCTGCGTCGGTGAGACATTTGTTATTTTGCAGACGGCACCTCCCGGTTCCTGGTCCCTGGGCTCACTTGTTCGACACATTAGTAAAGATTGGTAATGTATTTCGACCATCATATTCTCTTCTGACCTCACACATTAGGGGGCATCTGTTATAACCCTAATTTGCACCATACATTCTTACCTGGCATCATGCCATCTCAGATCCCTTCTTTTCCAAAGAACTACTGAACAACTCTTTAAAAAACCTCTTTTATAAGGTCCCACACGCCCTACTCCATTACTGAATGCGTGTACATGCTAGCTGACCTCAAACAACCCGCATGGACCGACAAAATCATGAAAAAAGGAAAGTTGCTGATGAAACACACAGCTTTGGGTGAGTTAATTGAAACTCCCGACCATGCATGGCCAAGGGTTCGTCCAAATACCTAGCTTCTTCTAGCCTATAAGATAAGAGTTAGGGGTCCTATTTGGAGGAGGAGAATAATAGTAAAGAAACTCTACCCAATTGCATATTCCCATTGTCCCAACCCTTTAGCCATCCTTGTGCAAAGAGATATACAAAGAAAAGAAGTCGGAGGACATTTGAAGAGGAGCCCAGGATCAGGATTCACAGAGTAGTGGCCAGTCTCGACATTGTAAGTTGATTTATTAAAGTTAATAATAAAGAAATGCTTTTCCCGTCCCACTATATGAGTTCTTCATAGTTCAGTAAATATATGTTTGAATCTCTAACCCATTAGTCTGTAGGTAAAATGCATGTGTAGTTTGTTGCTTGTTTTGTATGCAGGTCAACCTTGGGAGGAGAGCTGCTAGCAAGCAATCAAGTGTGAAGAAGGATCGACATTGAACATATGGAATAAGGTATGTTGGTATAACCATGTATTTGCTGAAAAGAAATAGGGATTAGGTCTAGGGACGAAGGTAGAAAGTAGGTTTCTTTTGCTCATAACTGCATACATAATATAACCCTATTTGCTAGTCCGTAAGGGGATTTCTCACCACAACACCCACTGATTTTTCCTCTCAGATGCAAAACACCTCAAATATGTTTCCAAACACTTGTTGATAAATTCAATTTGACCATGATTCTGGGGATGATATGATGTGTTGATATGCAATTGGGTGCCCTATAGCCTGAACAATTCTTGCCAAAAATTGTTGGTGAAAGTGGGATCTTAGTCAGAGACAATGGAATGAGGCATGCGATGTGTTGCTTCTCTTTTGTCACTTAAGTGAGAAAAATAAGGATGCTTACAAGTCCATTTGGGTTAGCTAGACAAGTCAACAGTGAATGCAAGAGTTAGAAACATCAATCATAAGAAATAAACAAAGAACTAAGCTACTAACAATAAAAGAAACTAAACTAGAGTGCATAGGGGAAATATCACAAGAAAATAAACAACATTCATGCCACCAATGGATAAGTTGTATTAGTGGGAAAACACCAACGATAAAGGGAGACTTATGGGTCCCCTCTTCTTCCAAGGGAGGGCTCTTGAACCCCCAATGATTGAGCTCTTCTTACAAGTAACAAACTAGAAGGAAACGATGAAGAAATCCAAAGCACATTCACTCAAGAGGTGATATGAATGGCCAAATGAAATGGTTCTTGTATGCTCTTGATAAGGAAAGAGGATCCTCCAAGAGAATATAGGTAGCATAACAATACAAATGAATTCCTTGAATATAGTGCACCCATGGCCTCTTTTTATAGCAACGCGTTGAGACATTATTCAACCAATCTTTAGTGTGAACAAGGGGCTCTTTAGGGCACCCTTATGTCTTTGACCAACACCCCACTTCGATTCAACTCAGATTTGGGTGTCAAATCGACTTGGGAGATATCATAAATGCGCCATTCTGAAGTGTGTGTGGCTTTTTCAATCCACAGTCACACATCAGGCGCATATGCACTTTTCCAGAGTTATTCGACTATCGCACGTGCGTGCGCTGCCTTTGTATCTTTCATGCATGCTGATTTTTTAACTAGTTGTATAGTTTTGTGCCCTTTGGAAATGCATTTTTGAAGCTATGGGTTAACTAATGGGTGTTTGAAGATGCTGGATTCCTGTAACCATTTGCGAACAAAATTTCAGTGATAACACCATGAAGCTTGAAGATATGATCCATGAAAATTTGAGCCACTATGGATGTAGTGAATGGGTGTTGAAGAGCACACAAATGAGCATATTTGGAAAGACGATCAACGACCACCATGTTGACATATTTATTTCCCAATTTTGGGTAATCGAACAACGAAATCCATAGAAATATCCCTCGAAATAGTCGGTGGAATTGAAAGCGGTTGTAGTGTGCCCAAGGCTTTGACTATTTCTCTCTTGTTGCGTTGATAGACATCATATTCTGCCACAAAGGTGCATACATCCTGCTTCATACCATCCCATAAAAAATAACGTTTGAACCTATCATTAGTTTTGGTAAACCCATAATGCCTAGTTGTGGGTGTAGCATGAAGCTTAGAAAGCACCGTGGATTTAAGTTTCGACTATTTTCTTAAATACATACGACCTTTGTAGGGAAGCTCTTCATTATGCCAAGAGTAGTCTAGGGAAACTAGAGAATTGTCTTGTAATTGTTGGATCAAACATGATAGTTTGGGATCTTGCAGCCATTCCCAATGAACAACTTGGAGCCAATTTGGTACAATCAAGGATAGAGAAAAGAGGGACCCTTCATCTTCATATTTACATCAAAGAGAGTTTACAACCACGTTGTCTTTTCATTTCTTGTAAATTATCTCATAATCATATACAAATAGCTTGGTCACCTATCTTTTTTGCTCTGGGGATGAAATTCGTTTCTCTAAAAAATACTTGAGGCTCTGATGATCTGTCTTAATTTGGAAGTGTTGCCCCAATAGATAAGGATGGAAGAGATCCATAGTATGAAGAATGGCCATCATTTCCTTTTCATATATTGATTGGACCAAATGACACTCTGATATTTGTTTGCTAGCAAAGGCCAAAGGTCAACCATCTTGCATACATACTATGCTAATTCCTTTCCCTGAAGCATCACATTCTAGGACAAAGGTCTTTCTGAAGTTAGGAAGGGCCAGAACAAGAGTAGTGCACATAGCCTCTTTCAAGGCTTGGAAGGAGTGATCAGTTGTTGGATTCCAAATGTAATCATTCTTTTTAAGGAGAGCAGTGAGAGGCGCCACAATTTTTCCATAGTTATTAACAAACTTGTGATAATATCATGTTAAACCGAGAAACCCATGCAATATATTGAGATTCTTGGGATGAGGCCAATCCTTCATAGCTTCTATTTTTTTAGGATCCAGCCTAACACCATCCTTTCCAACAATATGACCCAAGTATTCCACTTCTGAGGCTCCAAAATCACATTTAGAATGTTTGAGGAAAAGTTGGTGTTGAGAGAGTAAATGAAGAAGATGATCCACATGGGTAATATGGGTTGTCCATGTTTTACTATAGATGAGAATATGGTCAAAGAAAACTAAGACAAAATGATGGAGAAAAGGATGAATGACATGATTCATGAGGCTCTCGAAAGTGGAGGGAGAATTACATAAGGCAAAGGGCATGACCAAGAACTTATAGTGGCCCTCATGAGTTCAAAAAGTAGTCTTATTAATGTCTACCTCTTTCATACGTATCTGGTGGTAGAGAGAATGGAGATCAAGTTTAGTAAAGAATTGAGCACTTATTAATTCATCCAAGAGATCATCAATGAAAGGGATGGGAAATTTGTCTTTAATGATGAGTTTGTTGAGGGCACGAAAGTTGAACACATGCACCAAGAGAGTTCTTTCTTAGGTAGCATGACCACATGAGAATATTAGGGGCTGGTACTATGATGTATAACACCCGTGGCAAACAATTATTGAACAATTTTATCAATTTCATTTTTTTGTTCAAAGGGATGATGATAAGGGAGAACATTGGGAGGAAGGTTGTCGGGTACTAGGGGAATGGAATGATAATGAGCACCACAAGAAGGGGGAAGTCCCTGGGGAGTGGAAAAAATAGCTTGATGTTTGGAGAGGATGGCTTGGAGGTCAGGATGCATAGAGGGTGTCTCAGTGGTGTGAATGGAATGGAGTTGTGCAATAATGTTGGAATGACCTTTCTTGAGAAGATTTTCCATGCAATGGGAACTGATGATTTCAAGGGAGCTGACAGTGATGCCTTGAGACTTATACTATTTTCCATCTTGGTTGAATTGCATGGTTAATGTTGTAACCTAGGTCTTCACTCCTTCCCTTTTCCCTCCTTTACCATATCCATCCATCAATTTTGAGTTTGGTGGTTTCTTGCTTAGCTCATTCTCCACTATTTTCCTTCATGGCCCATGTTTGTTGTTGCTTATTTACACCATCGTTTTTCTTTCTTGATAGAGGATCACATGTTCTGGTTTGGTTTTCGAATACTAGTCATCATGTTTACCACTAATAGAGACATGCAGGTCCACCAAGATTTTTTCTATACAGGAGGCATCTGGGTCTGATAAATCCTTGGTAAGATCAGTAAGATTCCGCAGAAGTCTGTAGCGAATAAAAAAAATCCATTTCAGACTTGAAATACACACAAACAATAGGTTTACTTGATTGATGGTGAAGATTTGGCATCCAGGTGAGATCAATGGCTCCCACGGCATTCGGGATTACAAATACGTGGAGAAATGACACTTTGTCGCAGAGTGCCTAACTCTCGTGCACATCCCCATCCTCCAGATCAACGACCCTCACACTATTTCAGACCCCCCTCGATCATTATACCTTTAATAGTGGGTGGGGGGGGGGTCCGGAATAACAGTTTCCCCACCTGATCCTTGCCTTACATGGTGCCTTCTCATCATTTTAGACCCCCCCCCTCTCTAATCCACTTACCGCCTACCCCCCCCTCCAAAATCCTTCCAACCTTCCTCCTGATACCGCCCCTCTCACTGTGAACCATCTTTCCTCCACTCACACTCCAATCACCTCTCACGTATATCTCCCGGCTACCACTACATGACACTTGTCTTCCAATCAATTCCACTCACACTCCTGCTACCGCTCAATTATCGCCACCTATTCCCCCCTGACTACTCTCCATCCACCTAATCTCCACTTCACCTCCACTCATTATGTTCCCCTGTTGGAAAGTCGCCTCCACATACTCTTGTTCACAACCAGTTATGTCTCCCCCATTCTTGTTTGGCTGACAACAATGTAGTTATCCGAGCAATACAGATGGCAGTTATTGGGGCCAACACATGGTGCGTTTAGTTGCCGAACGTTCAATGAAGAAGAAGCTAATGTGAGGATCTTCTCATGTAGCCGGTCATCTCCAGAGGCCTCAAACAATTCACAGGCATGCCTATTCTCGACACATCACTCACCTCCATCACTCCTACTTTTTTTTCCAATTCATTCCATCCAATGCATGCATAAGCCTGATTTACAATCAGTAATAGTTTTCAGTTATTTATATTGAGACATTTCAAGTTTATGCATAATAAGTGGTCTTCTGTGTGTGATAAGAACCACTCTTGTTGATTAATTCTAGTGTGAAGTTAACATGTTGTACTCCATGCAATGTTAGTTAAATTAGTAGTCTTTTTTACAATCAGTTATCTAGAATTAGGTCTCAATCCCCTAAGGACGAGAACCTTTGCAAATCTATTAAATATGTAGTCTTTGTATGTTTTAAGGGTCCAATTTTTGGGAAAGAAGATCAAGACATCAGCCTGGATGAACCTGTTCTGCACATGGATTAAAGTCTCTACCTGGTGAACATACTTTTGATGACAATGTTTGTGTTCTAAACTATATGTGTGTTTCTTATCTTGAATACAATTTCGATTTGTGCAAAGTACATTTCTTTTCCTTTCAGCTATTGTATAACTTGTATTCATTAACATGCAACCTATGACTACAGTTATGAATTGATGAAGGTTTGTTTTTATTGCAACCCAGGGGAGTGATTGTGTTTTTGATACATGTTTTATGTCTTGAAATAATATTTTAAGCATCAAACTTCTTGCGGTAGATTACTCATTGAGTGGTGTGTTGTTTCCCTTTGTTTTTTACCTCTATTATTTCACTTGTTTTTCATTAGTGTGCAAGGAACCTCATCCTTTTCTTTTTGAAACCCATCCATGGTATCATATTGGTAAAACCAACCCTCTAACTGACCCACAAAAACAAAGAATAATCATTCTAAACTGATAGGTGGCCTAGCTTTTCGCTTTAGTAGTTAGGTGCAGACCTTAGGACCAACAGTTAATTCCTTAAAATCCATGAGGATGTGACCAAGAGTCCATAACCATTCTGGACCAAGAACAATGTCACAATCATCCATGTCAATAGAAAACATATGATATTTCATGTGGTACTAACCAATTTGGAGACACACATATTCGCAATGCCCCCCACATTTCATGGAACCTCCATTAGAAATCATGATTTGAAATTTGTTGACTGCACAGATATAGAAATTAGTTTCTTGGGAAATGTGGTGATGAATAAAATTATGGGTTCTACCACTGTCAATGAGGATGATGACATTTTAATGCTTAATGTAGCCAATTATCTTGAGGGTTTGGGGAGCAGAGAATCCAGTGAGATCATTGAGTCAAATCTCTGATTCAACTTCTGAGGGGTCCGAGGGCGTAGTAATATTAGTTGGCTTTGGTGATTCGACCACAAGGGGGGCCTCAATTGTTTCTTCTGAAAAATCCTCGGAGATTCCCATCAAAAGGTTTTGTTCCTTAAACTTGTGCCCAAGAAAGTATTTGTCATCACAATTATAAAAAGGCCCTTGAGTTGGCATTCAACCATTTATGTCTGAGTCAATTTATGTATCTTCAGTGGAGTGGAAGGATGGGATGGAGTGGTGGGTTTAGGGTGGAGAAGAAGGGATGGTTTTCTGGTTTGAGAAGATACAACATGTTGTGCTTCCTTAGCTCTTTTATTAGCTTCCACCCAACTCTGAGGGTGAGCCATGAGGACATGAGCACGAATCTTATCCTTGAGGATTTTGGATATTTGTTATATTCCACGGTTTTCATGTCCATTTTTAGGTGGTCCTTGATTTTTGTGTCCAATTATGGGCAATTTTTCGACACATGGTTTTTCACCGATGGTTTTATATTTTCGATTAAGGAATTAGGGTTGTTTACTAATCCAGTTCATTGGATTAGGGTTTTGGATGTCACTGGCTCCTATATGTATATTGTATTGTAAACAATGTATGATGTGAATGAATATAGAATATGATGGTTTTCCCGATTTGGGTTTCCAGGGGAAAAATCTCTATGTAATGTATGTATTTGCCATTGTATATTTTATGTTCTTTTATTGAAAAATTGTTTGCAGTAAAATATTGTACAAGGTTAAAATCTACATTTGGTATCAGAGAAATCATTGGCTTCAGGGGGACGCCTTTGTGGTCATGGGTTTGTCTTGATACTATGATAATCCTTGTTATAGTGGGATATATGCGGTATTGATTCTTCAAGTGAAGAGAAATGGCGAGCAGTTCGAAAATAGAGATCGATAAATTTAATGGGTAAAGTTTTTAGTTGTGGAAGCTCAATATGGAAGATCTGTCGGTAAACAAAGGTCAGTGGGTCATGGTGGATCAAGGTACTGCACCTACAGGAATGTCAACAGATGACTGGAAAAAGTTGGATCGAAGGCAAAGAGAAAAATCTGATTGTGTCTCTCAGATTCAATATTACTGAATGTGTCAGGGTAAGATACAACCAAGGAGTTTTGGATAAGTTGGGGAACTTGTATCAGTCTAAGTCCCTGGTAAATAAACTGTTCCTATGGAAAAATCTATATAACCCGAGGATGAGATATGGAGACTCAGTGATAGAACATTTAAATGCCTTCAACACTGTGGTGATCAATTGTTATCTGTTGATATTAAAATTTAAGATGAATATAAGTGTATCAGTTTGTTGTTCTCTTTACCAAACTTGTGGGATATCCTAGTTATGGCGATAGGTAGTAATACAACTACCTTGAGTTTTGATGATGTGGTCTCATCCTTGTTATCGGAAGAGATGAGATGGAACAACATGGAAGGAAAGAGAACAGATGCATTATTTGCAAGAGGATACTCCCAGGATAGAAATAGATCTAAGTCATCAAGTGGGAGATATAAGTATAAGGGTAGACCTAAATCTGCCAGAAAGTTTGTAAAGGTATGCTGGAGATGTGGAAAATAAGGGAACTTCAAGAAGAAATGTATATCCAAAAGCGTTGAGAAATTGAATGGATCTGAAGGTGCTCCCTCTACAGAAGAAAATACCTCCAAGGAATAAGGAGGGGATGCGTACTTGGCTTCTTCAATCACACATGCATATCATGAGGTAGGGTTGGTCGACTCAGGTGCATCCTTTCATATGACTCCCCACAGGGAGTGGTTCTGTGAATATGAAAGGTATGATGGAGGTAATTTTTTATTAGGTGATGACTTGACAACCAGAATCATAGGACGAGGAAAATTCAAGTTGAGGCCCATAGATGGAAGGATTATAACACTTCCTGGTGTTCTTCACATCCAAAGATTGGCCAAAATTTTTATTTTTGTAATCAAAATGGACGATGCAGTGGTAAAAACGATATTTGAAAAAGAAACCTATAGGATAGTTCAAGGATAAATAGTGTTGTTGAAGGGAGTTTGTATTGAAAATCTGTATAAGTTGCAAGGAAGCACTATTAGTGATGGGTGTAATAGTTCCATTGTTCCTGATATTGGAGCAGAAGAAGAAAACACTCCAACAGTCTCTATAGAAAAGATTATGTTGTGGAATCAAAGATTGGGGCATATCATAGAGAAGGGTCTTCGACTACTACACGATAAAGGTATGGTTGACGGTATGTCTAACTTCACTATGGATTTTGATTTCTGTGAACATTGTGTATATGGGAAGAAGAATCGGGTAAGATTCCCCTCTGGTGCAATGAGGACAGAAGGAATTTTACAGCTAGTTCACAGTGATGTGTTTGGACCTGTGTTGGTTCTATCATTGGGAAAATATGTGTAATATGTATCATTTATAGATGAATTCTTGAGGAATACTTGGATATATTTTCTCAAGAATAAATCTAAAGTCTTTGACAATTTTAAAGAGTTTAAGGCTCTTGTTGAGAATCAAACAGAGAAAAGAATTAAGGTGTTGAGGACAGATAATGGTGGAGAGTTCTGCGGGAATGAATTTGAATAATTTTGTAAGAAGTGTGGTATAGAAAGGCAGAATAATACTCCATATACACCTCAGTAAAATGGAGTTGTAGAAAGGATGAACATGACGTTGATGGAAAAATCAAGGTGCATGCTCAGTGGTGTTGGGTTAGGGAAAGAATTTTGGGCTGAGGTAGTGGGTACTACATGTTACCTAGTCAACAAATCACCCTCATCAACAATGGATGACAAGACTCCACAAGAGGTATGGACTAGTAAGAAACCTTCTCTCACACATCTCAAGGTATTTGGTTGTGAGTCCTATGTTCATGTTCCAAAGGAAAACAAGAGTAAGCTATATAAGAAGGCTGAAAAGTGTATCTTTATTGGGTATAAATATGGTCCTAAAGGTTATAAGCTTTGGAACCTAGAAACTAAGAAGGTTGTGTATAGACGAGATGTGGTATTTAGAGAAATGAAGGATGTTGTCAAATATGAAGTCCTACCAATTAAGGAATAACTAGAGAAAATAGATTTCAATCCAAAGTATGATGAATTAGACTCTACAGAAGAACATGAATAATAAGAAGAAGATCCTCATACTCTAGTATTGAGGAGATCGGTGTGGGAAAAAGGCTACTAGAAAGGTATACTCCATCTGATTTTTGTTAAAATTTTGCTTTGTCTATTACTGATGATGATCCTAGAACTATTATGGAGGCAATGGATTTAGAGGATGGAAAACTATGGAAAAAGGCCATGGTTGAAGAAATGACAACCTTGGATAATAATGAGGCTTGGGATCTAGTCGAGTTGCCGACTGGAAGAAATCCCATTGGCAACAAATGAGTATTTAAAATGAAGTTTAATGCAAAAGGTGAATTGGAGAAATACAAAGCTTAGTTACTGGCAAAGGGTTATTCCCAAGTTGAGGGAATTGATTTTGGTGAGATTGTTTATCCTATTGCCAAGTTAACTTCTATTAGATTTATGTTATCTGTTGTTGTTGTGTTTGACTTTGAAGTAGAATAGATGGATGCAAAGACAACATTCCTACATGGGGATCTGGAAGAAGAAATCTATATGAAGTAGCCAAAAGGATTTGATGTGAAGGGAAATAAGGAGTTGGTATGCAAGCTGAAAAAGTCCCTATGTGGTTTAAAACAATCACCAAGGATGTGGTATCAAAAAATTGATACTTATATGTTGGGACTTGGATTCACAAGAAGTAAAGAGGATCAATGTGTGTATTTTAAATTAATTGGTGATACTTTGATTTATTTGGTCTTGTATGTGGATGACATGTTGCTCATAGGAAACAACAAGGAGATTATCTAGGATGTGAAAACTTAGTTGTCCTCTGAATTTAACATGAAGGATCTATTGGAAATACTAAAACAACTAAGAGGGGGGGTGAATCAGTTGTTTATGAGCTTAAACAATTTTATTCCTTTTAAAACATTATTAATATTTCTTCAAGTGATCATCAACAATATACAATATATGGACAGTAAAATTAAAGAACATCAGTCACACATAAAGTATACACAAAGATAGATTTTCACGAGGAAGCCCATAAAGGGAGAAAACCTCTTTTTCTTCGAAATGATAGGCAGTCTTTTCAGTTCTGTACATCATCTACAATTGAACACCAACTCAATGTGAGGATGCTACCTCTGTTTTACAAGCTTCAACTTGTTTGAGAGCACCAACTCTCTAGTTTTTCTAGCACCAACTAGAAGGAAGCACCAATTCCCTAGTTTCTCTAGCACCAACTAGAAGGAAGCACCAACTCCCTGAGCGTTTCCAGCACCAACTGGATGGAAGCACCAACTTCCAATCATACAGGCACCCACCTGTATCACAGAGAACAAGAGTTCTCCCTTGCACCACCCTGCCACCCTGGTTTCTATGGCTGCCACAATATGGAAGCTACAACTCCATGTGTTC
Source organism: Picea engelmannii (assembly GCA_009831015.1). Classification (NCBI taxonomy): domain Eukaryota; kingdom Viridiplantae; phylum Streptophyta; class Pinopsida; order Pinales; family Pinaceae; genus Picea; species Picea engelmannii. Next base: position 524,819 of record ML777741.1, read on the forward strand.
AAGCACCCACTTGAACCTCTGAGGACAACAGTCCTCCCGAGCACCTCCCAACCTCCCTAAAATATCAAATAATGAATACACAGACAATTACCCAGATAAATCAATTCTTACCAACCTTTCTCTGTTCTGTAAGTCTGATCTTCCACAAACTGTTCTGCAAATCTTCTCTTTCTCTGTCTGTTCAGCAGGTCTGCTCTGCATCAACTTTTTCTATCATTCTGCTCTATTTCCTCTTGCTCTACTATTTTTCACTGTGTTTTCTCTTTCTCTGCTATTATGCTCTACGTTACATTTCACTCTGCACATATACTCACTTTCCTACCACACATCCTCTACTGTATTCTTTCTTACTGTTTCATTCCTTTCCTGTCCAGAACAACCAACCTTGCACAATGTGTCTCATTTTCTTTTATGCATACCTCCCCGATGGTTCCACTTCACCTTCCCTCAACCAAAACAAGAACACCTATCCTAGCAACTGAAACACTAACTAATTCGTAATCATGAGTCCGTTTTGTTTAGCAGATTCGTAACTGAGGAGTTAAATGTGTGTGGAAGAACAGTAACCCTTCGATCACATTCAAGCTTTATCCGCACCATTGGATGATCTTTATTATTCTTTCTTTTTAAATCAGGTTTCAGCATTTTGGCATTCCTTTGCCCAAGTGTCTCGACACTTTCACATCGTGATCTCCAAAACTCTGAAATGGAGCTTATCTGGACTAACTCCTTCTCTTCCCGTGACCAAGGGCTGTGACCACAACTTTATGCGAAAAGCATTTTCGCTGTTTCTCATATCGCGAATTCGTAATTCCTTAGGTTCAATGTTCCTGTCACCTCCAAATCCCGATCTGCGAAATCCCATAATGAAATCAGATCAACGATCCAGATTATATCTAGATCTGACGATTCATATTAAGTCAGGATATTACTCATCACGATTTTGACACTCTGGACGATCGGTGTTTTTGTCAACTCGAATTCCCAATTCTCAACATTCAGTAAAGAAGTCAAATCAATGCTCCAGATCACTTCTTGATCTGACAGTTGTTATTACATTGCGATTTCACCTATCGCAATTTCGTAATTGTTGCATAGTTTCTTCTGCTTCTCCATATCGTGATTCGCGAAACTCCGATAAGAGATTAGATCAACAATCCAGGTCGAATCTTTTTTTGACGGCTGCGATTGAATCGCAATATCGCATATCGCGAAATCGGGATCCTTGTTGCACTTGTTTCTTTTCCTTTTGGAGTCGTGATTCGCAAAACTCTGACACAGAGTTAGATCAATGGTCTAGGTACGATCTTGACTCAACGACTACGATTGAGTCACGATATCACATATCGTGAAATTGGGATCCTTGTTGCATTTGTTTCCTTGCCACTCCATGTTGCGATCCCCGGAACTCTGACACGGACTTGAATCAACGGTCCAGATCAAAGCTTGATCTGACGGCTTAGATTGCATCGTGATTTTGCATATTGCGAAATTAGGATTCCTGTGGATGAAATTCCAAAGCTTCTTCAACTCTCGATCCCCGATAATCTGACAAGAACTGTAATCTATGATCCAGATTCATTTTTGATGATCCAATGGCTACGATTGAATCATGAAAGCTTGTTGCAATGGGATTCCTGTCCGATACAGACTTGCGATCAATGACAACCATTCTCTGATTCGCTATTTGTTGCCAACATGCATTTGCTGTCTGTGAAATATTTGCCAACAATCTCCCCCTTTGGCATTGATGGCAACACAAGCACCCAAATGCCTTTTGGACTCGACTCTGCTCCCAAAACGACTCTGCTTCGGTTCGACTTTTCTCCTGCTCTGCTCGACTCTGCTTTTGCTCCTCAACTCTGCTCTCGAAACGACTCTGCTTCGGCTCGACTATTCTCCTGCTTCTGAAAGAGATCTTTTCTCCCCCTTTGACATCAATGTCAAAGAAGAAACATTATTCCTCTAATCTTGTTGCAAAATAGACTCCCCTTGTCGTCTATAAGCATTTAGGAAATTCACCAGATATTCAATAAATACTCCCCCTTCAAATCTGCAAGAGTTTGTATCATCCATAAGATTTGTGTGCAACAAGTATCAACAACAATGTATTCTGCCTCTGTAGTGGATAATGAAATGGATCCTTGCTTTTTACTAACCTACGTGACTAATGAGTCACCCGGAAAAAATGCTCCTCCACTGGTGCTTTTTCTTTCATCAACACAGTTAGCCCAGTATGCATCTGAATAGGCAGTTAACTAGAAATTCTGATTTCTAGGGTACCACAGTCCATATGTCATTGTTCCCTTTAGGTATTTGAATATTCTTTTGACAGCTACCAAATGACTTTGTTTAGGGGAAGACTGAAAATGACCTACCATTCCAACATCTTGCATTATATCATGACGAGATGTTGTGATGTACAGAAGACTGCCTATCATTGAACGATATGTCCTTTGATCAACATCAGGTGAGATATCATCTTTGCTCAGCTTGCAACCAACCACCATAGGTGTGATGACTGTAGAGGAATCTTTTATCTGAAATTTCTTCAATATCTCTTTCAAATATTTTTCTTGAGAAATAAAATTTCCTGAAGAGCTTTGTTTTACTTGTAGGCCAAGAAAATATGACAGTTCTCCTATCATGGACATTTCAAATTCTGTTTGCATAGAATTGGCAAACCACTGGACATATGATTCATTAGTACAGCCAAAAATAATATCATCTACATAAACCAAAACAATTAGTAAATTATCACCTTCAGACTTAATGTAAAGGTTACTGTCAGCAATACCTTTCTTGAACCCTTTTTCTTGTAGAAATTTGTCTAGTCTATAATACCAAGCTCATGGTGCTTGTTTTAGTCCATATAAGGCCTTCTTCATCTTACAAACATAATTAGGATTATCTGTCAATGAGAATCCTTTAGGTTTCTCCATATATACTTCTTCCTCTAGATCTCCATTAAGAAATGTTGACTTAACATCCATCTGATAAACTTTGAAGTTCTTATGACAAGAACAAGCAAGAAACATTCTGATAGCTTCCAACCTTGCCACTGGTGCAAAAGTTTCATCAAAGTCCTAACCTTCAACTTGTGCATATCCTTTACAGACCAATCTGGCTTTATTTCTAACAACTTGACCTTTTTCATTCATTTTATTCTTGAACACCCATTTAGAACCTATTACATTCTTATTTTTAGGTCTAGGGACAAGCTCCCAAGTATTGTTCTTCTCAATCTGATCCAACTCTTCATTCATTTCTCTAATCCAATCTTCTTCCTTACTAGCTTCCTCAAAATTTTTAGGTTCAGTCATAGATACAAAGGCAACATGAGATTGTTTTGAGTCTTTAATCAGTTTCCTTCTTGTTTGAACTCCTTCATTTATATCCCCAATTATCTGGTTTTCAGGATCATTCTTTCTAATAATTTTGAGAGGAGATTTTACTTCTTTCTGTTGACTTGTATCAGTTTGAATGTTCATATCTTCATCTGATATAGACTCTTCTCTTTCTGATCCTTGGACTTGTTCATCTTCATTTTCAACTGTATCTTATGTTCCTGGTTCAACACTACTTACATTTCTGATTAGGATTTCTTCATCAACTTTTATATCTATACAGTCAACAAGTTTTTGTAGTCTCTTATTGTAGCATCTGTACCCTTTACTATTTTTAGCATAACCCAAGAATATACCTTCATCAGCCCGATCATCATATTTGCCTATATTTTCATCATTGTTCTTGATATAGCACTTACTCCTGAAAACTTTAAAATGCTTGATTGAAGCAGGTCTTCCAAACCAAAGTTCATAAGGGGTCTTGTCACTGTG
>ML777741.1:564815-575321 GCA_009831015.1 Picea engelmannii
TCCTCACATTCCTCCTTCACCTCCATCAACACCTCCTTCTTCTCCTTCTTCTTCAAGTTCAAGTTCAAAATCTAATGAGAAGAAAAATGTTCATAAGCATAAACATGAAATGCCATTGTTAGAACTTGATGTAAAATTTGAGTTGCCCATATATGATGGTGAAGTAAATGCAGAAAAACTTGATAACTGGATCAGGCAGATGGAGGTATTCTGCAGTGTGCAGCAGATCAAGGATGAGGCCACACAAATCAAGTTGGCATCTTTGAGACTTGCAGGTACAACTCTTATCTGGTGGCAAAGCAAGCTGTAAAAAGGAACACAAGATGTGGGTAATGTATTTCCATCATGGAAGAATTTCATTTCTGCACTTAGGAAATAGTTTTATCCTTTGGGTTATAAAGAAAAATAAATAATTGAATGGAAATCTTTAAAACTAAGAAAAGGACAAACAGTGCAAGAATACACCAATGGATTTAGAAAAATGGCATTAATGTTAGAAATTCCTTTGCAGACACAAGAAACTCTTATGAAGTATATAGGAGGTTTGCCTGTGCATATTAGAAACACTGTTTTCATGTTTGGACCCACTAACCTTGATGAGGTTTCTATTCAAGCTACATATATTGAAGCAGGGAAAGCAGGTGTGTCAGGGGAATCATCATTTTCAAAGAAAGAAGACAAGAGGAAAAAGCATGACAAGAATACAAATGCTGTGACAAAGAAGGAAGGAAAGCCCTCTTGTAAGCATTGCAAGAAAGAGGGACATGATGAGGACAAATGTTGGCAGTTGCATTCCGAGAAGAGGCCAAATTGGTTCAAAGAAAAGAAGGGAACGCAAACAGTGGCCACAACGACATCAAAGCCTACAGACTTGGGATCAGATTCAGGTGATGAGTCAAAGATTTCATTGGTTGGTATGACAGGTAAATTTGGTGAAGAGATTGATTGTAGAAGCAGTTGTTTCATATAAGGGTAATCATGCGACACACTAAGATAGACACATTAATCGACAGTGGATCTCAATATAATCTAATCTCAGAAGAACTGGTTAAGAAATTGGGATTAAAAACACAAACTCAACATAAGCCTGACACACTAAATGGATAAGCAATCATCATCAGATGCACATAACAAAGCAGTGCACAATCAAATTTGCAATTTCATCTAAGTATGTGGATGAAGTAACTTGTGTTGTAGTGTCGTTAAGAGAATTTGGAATGGTCTTAGGAAGTCCGTATTTATATGATCGTAAGGCAATCATCTTCAGAACAAAGAATCAATATCAATTCACTAGAGAAGGTCATGATTATGTGGTTCATGCTCATCATGTTAAAGCAAAAGCAAATAAAACACTTCAAACAATGGAATAGTTAACGAAGGCAGTGCAAGTAAGCAACAAACCACTAATTGTTTCAAATGAAGTAATTGTTCTTAAGCAAGAACAGGATATGGTTGTTGAATGGAAAATCAATCATAAGTTGCTTCAAGATAAGCTCATGTCGTGCAGATATTTCAAGTATATCAGTTCATTTGCAGTCGTCTTTTTGATGCTGTCATTAGCAATGTTTTCTACATGGATGATAGTGGCTTCAATAAGATGTAACAGGGTTCAAATGGCTAACAATACACTGTCAGTTGTCATGATTGTGTTACAGTTGGTCTGGATGAGACAGGTGCATAGGACAGAGTTCAGAGACAGAGGACAAGCTGGGTGGCCTATCACGAGCTTGTTGACTGGACAATAACCTTTTGGGGACCAAAAGGTCTTTATGTGGGGAGGTGTGATCCGAAATCGGATCCAAAAGCCTGATAGGGCTTGAAAAATGCTCAAAAATGAAAGTGCTCAGAATGTGATGAAACCTATGCCATTGCGTCCGTCTCATATTCCTGATTCTGGTGGTATATTTACTTTGTCAAATGGGATCTGTATGGAGAAAATATGACGTTCTGTCCGAAAAGTCAAACAGGCAAAAAAGGGGATGACTGTACAGTCCGTACAGTCCACGTGTCATGATGACTGTGCAGACCATACGATCCATACAACTAACGTGGTAGTTCTAGAATGTGACATGTGGCAGCCTTGGATGATGACATGTGGCAGCACCATGAGGCGACACATGTCAGGCAGATTTGGGTGTACGGAGGTACAGTTTGACCAATCCCAAGGTGACACATGTCACCACTGAAAGGGTGACACGTGGCATGGATGATGTCAGTAGCTGACGTGGCAGGTTGATAGGGTAGTACGACACAAGTGACGTGGCAAGTTGATGTAGGCGGTATGGCAGTTGACATGGCAGGCACGTGGGCCAATCAACAGTTGACGCGTGTCAGTTTTTGGTTGGTTGGCAAGGTGCCACGTGGCCCAGTCACGAGATGCCATGTGGCACCTTGTGATTGGTTATTGGTTTATGTGTTAAAATTTATGGTGTGCATGGGAGTCAAACTCCTGACCTCCTATTGGGGCAAAGGACTGGGAAAGCCGGGCTAGCCAGCCCGCCGGCGGGTGGTGCTTGTAAAGCATTCGACAAAGATTATATTTAATTTTGTTTAATGTACTATCCGGTGGGGGGGGAAAGGGCCGAGGCTTAGCCCCAGCCCTTGACATATACCACATGACTGTGAAATGGAACCGGAGCACGGGAGTGGTTGGGACTAGCCCTGGATTCCGAGAGGTTACCATGTGACTTGAAACATACCCTATACCAACGTGCGCGATTACAAACTGTAAGCCCACGGGTCCTATGGATGCGCCAACAAGACCGGGAGCTAGCGCGAGACAGGGGGCTAGCGTGTAGCCTATGGGCTAGAGCTTGGCCCAAAATAGCCCCATATGACCGAGTTAAGGGGGCGTGCTCGCGAAGAAGGGGGATTATGCCTTATTTTTGTTAAAAAAGTGGGTTTTGTTACTATGTTTTGGTTTTTTATTGTTATTATGCCTATTATTATCTGATTCTCTCCATTTTTGGGGGATATTGGGCATTTTTGGAGGCGAAATTCTTGGAGGAAGTTGGAGATGACCAATCAACTTCAAGGCTATATAAACTAGGCATGTTTGAGGCCATTAGAGGGCAGTCAGAGCAGAGTTATGCTGAAGAAAAGCCAAGCTAAAGCCATGTTGATGCAGAGAAGCTTTTGAGGAGCAGACGTTGTGGGACCATTTCTGGGAGCTCCGGATGTTTGTTTTGCGTGTCGTTTTCTTTAAAGGGTTCTTGAGATCTGGATGAACATGACCAGATCAGTCTTGTATCCATTTGGAATTGCAGTGATGTACTTTTGAGAATTTGAACAGAAATAAAAAAGCCTCCCCCATAGAGACAAAGGCTCGAAGACGTAGGCAAAGTTGTGCTAAACTCTGTTATCAATCTGCATGTTATGGTTTGTTGTTTATTCTTTCATTTCAGATCTGCATATGTGTATATGGCTATTATAATTCCTCTTCTTTCCTCATTATTTCGCTAAGTTTCTCAAATGGTTAATTAACACATGCAAAATTAAAACTCAACCGTAGTCATTTAAAAGATCCTATGGATCAATCAACTTCAGGAGAAGTATTGGTGGCAGTAAGCTTGACTCCAGACTGGAAGGGAGAAGGGGTTATTTTATAATCATCCATGTGAAAGTGGCGAAGAAGGTCACAAGCATACTTAGACCGGGAAAGAAAAATTCCTTCATTGGTTTGCAAAACTTGGAGGCCAAGAAAATAGTGCAAAAATCCTAAGTCTATCATTTCAAATTTCTTCTTAAGGCTGGTTTTCACATGGTTTAAAAGTTTTGAGTCACTACCAGTAAGGATAAGGTCATCAACATAAAGGATAAGGATTATGAGATGGCTTCCTACTTTCTTGGTATAGACATTATGATTGGAATGGCATCTAGAGAATCGGATGTCAATAAGAAATTTGTTCATTTTGGCATACCAATCTCTGGGAGATTGCTTAACACCATAAAGAGATTTCTTAAGGTGACAAACAAGGCTAGAGTCATTTTGGAAAAATCCAAGAGGTTGTTCCATGTAGATTTATTCTTGAAAATCTCCATGCAAGAAGGTGGATTTAACATCCATTTGATGGACCTCCCATTTATGTGAGGTAGCAAGGGAAAGAACAAGGCATATGGAATTCATTTTGGCTATAGGGGAAAAGGTTTAATTATAGTCAATTCCTTCAACTTGGAAAAATCCTTTGGAAACTAACCAAGCCTTGTGTCTTTCAACACTTCCATCTGATGCATACTTAGTTCTGTAGACCCATTTACATCTAACAATTTTTCTTCCTTTTGGAAAAGGTACAAGATCCCAAGTATCGTTTTCCATTAAAGAACGATACTCTTCATTCATTGTTGTATCCCAATCTGGATGACTGAAATCTTCTGCAAATTTCTCTGGATCATGAGTCTATGAAACTTGAGCCAAAAGAGAAGAGGCTCGCTAGAACTATGAACCTATTCGACGTTGATATGAAGGATCACTGACAAGACCACCGGTTGCTTCTTGTGTTGAACAGACCCATCTAGGAAGCGGTGGAATTGGTGCTAGTTCAGGTTCAAAGGACTCATCTAGAGGAAGGTGAGCAGGCGAAGGTGTATTTTCATCCTCACTATCATCATCTAAAGAAGAAACCAGACTAGGAACAGAGGAAGGCACAAACGCTGAAGATGGTGTTCGCACCCAATTCGTCACCTGGTGAGGAAATCGAGGGTGCTTGCATGCCCTGTTGAGTCTAGCAGGGCACGACAGTTGTGGAGGGAAAGGTTAGAGAGTACAGAACAAACTACAAGCTAATATCAACTGAAAACAAATTAAAACTGTGAAAAGAAACAATGAACACCAAAAACAAAAGACAGATGTCACCAATGGTTTTGAGCTAGTCAATTGATGAAACCGGAGCACGATGAAGGAAGAGAACTGTGGTTCCTTCTTCCCCCAACGGAAGGCTCTTGAGGCCCTCACAAAGTCTGATTTCATTACAATGAGAAGAACTAATTATGGCAGTGAAAGAACTCCCAGTGATGCTGTCGATGTGTTATCGTTAAAGAATGAGTCCTTAATAATCTGAGCAGCATAACAGTGCCTGAAATTCCTTGCGAAAACAATGTATCCTCACGGCTTTTTATAGCAGATCCTCAGGAGATTATGTAACCTCTTCAAAGTGTGAACATGGGACCTTTTAGGGATTCCTTAGGTCATTAACCCGCCTACCCTATAGATTCGGCTCGGATTTGGGAGTCAAATCAGATTGGGAGCCGGTCCGTAAGCGGTTGGGAGGCTGACTGATTCAATAAATGCATCGTTTTAGCAGGTGCGCGGGTTTTTGTGTAGATAGCTGCGCATTGTGCGCACATGCACGCATAATACGTTCTGGTCCTGCGCATGTGCGCGCGCACCAAACTACTATAAAGCGCCCTTCAATTTTTGGTTACTTTGTATAGTTTTTGACCCTTCTGGAATGTTGTGAAATTAATTCAGTGCCATGAATGACTTCATTGCTGTTTTGACGATGCCGAGTTCTTGTCGCCATGTGCGGACGAAATTTCAGTGATAACAGATGCCCCCTGATGGATGAGGTTAGGAGCATACGTATAGCCGAAATCCATCAATGTTTCTTCTACTGAGAATGTTGTTGTAAGGGAAAGCAATAGTGGGATCGTTCGGAGTGATCCGTTGGAGAAAAAAGGAACCGGTATCTCGACCTTCTGAGAGATGTGCAGAAAAAATATACAACTGTGTACAAACGAGGAGGGCATGCCCCATGCTTGTGTGATGTAACTCTGAAAAAAGATGACAGAAGGGTTGGTGTAGACAACTACAGCACCCTCGGGGGCGCTAATGATAAAGGCAGAAGACAATTCTGCAAAGGAACATACTCTGAAGAATAGGTAATGATCGCGGTAATAAGCAGCGACGATGATGTGGGCATTGATGGCCCTACCAAGTTCAGAGGTCTTCGGTAAATGACAAAAATAACTGCAATAGTCGCAAAGTAAGACCCACCATAACATGAGAGAGTGTTGGCATCGAATTTTATGGGGGCCAACGACAGCAGGGAGCAATGGTGTTTCACCCTATGTCGTCCGAGATCTCTCATTAAAATAGAAAATGAGAATCAAGATACTGTCGCCCTTATGGAAAAGTGTGCTGATGTCGACAAAAGGGAAATGCGACTCTGAGAAGAAAAGGGCTCCTGTGGAATCTACTGAGATGAGGGAGTGGCAGAGGTACATGGACGAAGTCAAGAAGTGGGAAGACTCAAGACTGCCCTTGGCTGGATGATGTATGAGAGAAACAGTGGCCGCAACCGTGTAACAAGGTCGAGTGTCAGGAGGATGGCAAGACTGGTGATAAGTTGTGCCAGAGGCGGGACAAGGTGAACAAATTCAAAGGGTAGAGGTAACTGACCTGTGGAGTACTCTGAAGATATGGACGATGTCGGCAAGGGTAAATGATAAGTAATGCTCCAACTAGGGGTGACATGGGTTGCGTGTGGCCAAAAGAAAGCAAGTTGCCAACGGTGACGACAAAGAATGTAATGACTGGAAATAAAGGTGTTTGTACAATAAATAATTTTGGGGAAAATAGTACAAATACAGAAACGGGTGCCCCGGTGTGAAATGCGTGCCCCAGGGGGGAAAAATTTTCTTGGGAAACTGATGAAGGGTGGGGGCCCCATTGGTGAGTTTCTGTATGAGGTAGGTGAAATGAGGGTAGGGTCACAGATGGGCAAACTGAGTGTGGATGAAATGAAGGGATCATGATCCTGTGGAGGTGCAGGTAAAAAAAATAGAACCATAAAGAGATAGTCTGGGAGTCCATATGGGAAAGCTAGCAAAATGAAGAGAAAGAGTATGTGGCTGATTCACGACATGATGAAAGACTATTGGGACTCCCATCCCTAAAGGGCGATGAAAAACAACATGAGTGTCAAAAGTGAAAAAGGGTGCTAGGAATGGGACAACTCATGTGGGTGAGAATGCTACTGGGTTACAGTACCGAAGATGCAAAATGGAGGTGTGGGTACTGCAGAGCCGGGAATGAGGATCCTAAAGGCCAATATCAGAGGGTGTGACTGGAAATGTAAATGCAATACAGTGGGATAGACTACATGCCAGTGCTGAATATATACCTGAAGGGATAATGTTGATGACCAATGAGCAAGTACCTGCACACAGAACAACCAAATACCCAAAGTGAACAATATCTGAAGAGTATCAAAGATATGAGCTTGTATTTGACAAATGTGACTATGCGCGTGCGTACCTGACCATGATATGAACAAAAGGCACCCCAGGGGCTCATGATGAAAAGTGACCCAGGGACTGCTGAAATGTACGTGATGGGACGCTGATCCCGTGGCTGAAGACATTTTGAAAAACAGACACTTTGGGCTCCCGAAATGGTGAGTGGAAGTTTGGCAAAAGACCTATATATAGCTGTAGGGTCCACATTGCCACCTCATTTGTACCTGCTGCTACAGTGATTTTTCGAGCAGATCCAGAGGAGATTGGTTGATTCAGGGAGTACGAGAGAGCCGATTGACGGTGTGCGAGCTTCAGGTTAGTGGTCTGATCATCCTGCATAGGAATAGGTTTCCAATTTTTGGGCAGGGTAGGTACGAGGGGCCGTACAGGGGTTTTGAGGGGTTTTTTCTTAGGATGTGGGCCCGCATGCATGGGCGATTCGGTGGAAGGCGTGCATACGTGCACGCTTGTCCACTGAATAGACGTGCATTTGTGGGCGTGAATGGAATTTTAAGGCACGCCTTAGAGGCGCGCCTGTGGGGTGGACAGTCACGCACTAGTGCGCGACTGTAACTTGAACAGGCGTGCTCAAGAGCGCGCCTGTGCGATGAACATGAGCGCTTTCGAGTGCGCCTGTTAAATTGACAAGCGCGCACATATGCGCGCCTGTGTAGTGAACAGGCGTGCATATGTGCGCACCTGTGGGAAAAAGAAAATGCGCCTTTGAGGCAAATTTTATGTGGTGAAAAATGAGTCTTTTTGATGCATTGGATGGTTGCATAAGCTGATATAGGACTCTGTGTTGTGTGCAGGTGGCTAGCAGTGATTATGGACGTCCGGTGGCGTGAGCGAGACTGGTCACAGTTGTGAGATGTTGTGGCCAATGCAGGGCCTACGGTTCGAGTAGCTTTAGCAACCAGTGGGTTGCTAAAGTTCTTTGAGTGCCCGTTGATACGGGCATAGGAGTACTTGCTACAGTTCTTGCTCCAGATGTGGAGTCCAAACCTGCACTGCTTCCTAGTGCGAGGAGAGCAGATCCCCTTCACTGCGGTGGAGGATATCTATTTTTTGACTGGGCTCCCCTTTCGGGGAACATCGCTGCCGGCAGAGCCTTTGCTGCCGAGGGACACTCATCTGTGGACTGTCGTCGAGCGATATTGGTCAGGCGAGCACTACATGTCTAGGATTGTGGTGAGTATTAGTGGGATAGATGCCTTGTTGCATCGTTTCATAGCGGCGATGATTATTCAGGTGTATGGGTCACTGGCGACCCACCATATCAGTGGTGGCGAGCTGTTTTTTATGGAGAGGGTGGTGGTGGGCCATGAGCGGTTCGCCTGGGGTTTGACACTGCATGTGCTGATGATCGCGCAGCTGGACCGTTGTCGATCTAGACACCGGGGAGTTTGTGTTTGGCTCCATCCTGGTGGCCTAGTTTCTAGAGAGGGTGCCGATGCTGCGCCCGCGAGTTCTTCTAGAGGCACCTGGGGTGCGAGAGCCTCAACTGAGGCAGTGGTCTGCGATTTTGGTTCACCACGGTGGTGGCAAAGGTGGACATCATTTTACTGCACAGGCGGCGCAGATATGGCGGCAGATGCCGCAGGTCATAATTCAGTACCCCTATGCTGGGGTGGACTTCCGGGGGGACCCGGACATGGTGTTGCCTCCTGGGGAGGTGTTCGACCATCGAGGTATGTTGAGTTTTGTATGTTTTGATTTATGCTGTGATTTTGATATACCAGTTTATATTTATGATGATAAAGAGACTGATATGATCTGTTGTTTCTTGTTTTGTGCATGTGCAGATTTGGCACCTCGCAAGCGCGAGGTGGAGTTGTATAGAGCATCGGTTCAGCGAGAGCCGGGGAGACCTCCACATGGAGAGAGGCACGGATGAGATGAGGCTGTGGGGTGACCTGCAGAGCCTGAGAGACCAGCGAGGAGGCGCCAATTTGATGACCTTGGTGCGGGGCCATAACACACTCCTCCGACGGCGGCCGGAGGTGATTTTGATAATATACGTCATCGTCTGGAGACGGTGTTACAGGACGTGCCTGAGGGCATGTGGATCCGCATCCAGGACGAGGGGTTCCTGGAGCAGTGCATAGGGTTACCGCCACCATGGCGGTCAATTGTGCGATGAGCAACTGTGCTTGCCGCCATGACTAGTGGACTCCTGCCGCCAGGGTAGGAGGGTCCTGCAGGTGCTCCACCACCACCACCTGGGGTAGGTGGGGGTGGGCCACCACCACCTCCTGAGGGAGGGACAACTGAGGGTGTGATAGAGGAACCCTGATTGTATCATGTAGATCTTTTTGATTATATAGGCTGGTGAGCTGATTTTGTACCGAGGTGTGGCACTGGCCTGCGAGCATACATATTTTTTGTATGTAAACAGTCGGATGGCCTGATAGGCCTCGATATATATATATGAGTATACATCTTTTTGAGATCTTGGTGTTGTTTACATATGTTTTTTGTTGATAATGATGATGTCTATTCTATCTATATGCTATGACATGATGTATGAGATGTGTTATGTATGTGTAGCTTAATGTGATATATGCCAATCTAACACCATGTTAGCTATTTCATCTGTTGTTTGATTCAATTGTCTTGGAATATGTGTAAATGTAATGGAATCAAAATGTCGAGATAACAGTCTAACCTGCAGGTATTTGCGAAAGAGGCATGGATCGCGTACATAGTATACATTGTTGAGCTGGAGCACGACTAATTGAGAGTCGAGGAAGACACTAAGGTGACGAATATGATGGTGCTGGGTGTCGGTCAAGAGGCCAATGACAACAGTGTATTCGGCTTGGTTGTTGGTTACTGGTCCCAAACATATGCCGCTTGAATGTAGCATTTCATGTGAGGGAGTGTAAAGAGCCCAAGCAGGTGAAGCGAGATTTTGTGTCCAATGGCTGGCGCCATCGGCGTAACCAATGTGGTAGGCTGGTGGAGGAAGCATCTGTCAATAGCACAAGGGATAGTTTTAGACAAGAGGGTAGGAGAAAAAGATTAAAAACACTAAACAAGAAAAAGTAACCTAAAGTAGCATGACTACTTCTAAGCATAAAAATTCTTGAGGTATAACCCATTGACGGGTTCCTTGAGTGAGAGGCCTTCGGGGGAGGCCAGGATGTAGGCGCCTTTGGTGAGGCAATGTTGGATGATGTAAGGGCCATGCCAAAGTGATTCAAATTTACCATGGCCAAAGGTATCATGGGCGATATCATAGGCCAGAATGAGGTCGCCTTCTCGGAA
>ML777741.1:591353-628469 GCA_009831015.1 Picea engelmannii
GGAAAATGCAACTTCTTTTCTCAGGAAAAGTTCTTCTTCCTTCTCTCTTCAGGAACTCAGGCCACTGTGACCCCTCTAAAGGAAATAGATAGGTTTACATCATTAACGATCATAGGGATGACGAAAATAATGTGTAACACAAGTAAGGCTTGCATTTTCTGTTGTAAATGCACTTTTCAGCCTTATGTGTGCATTTATGTTGATAGTATGATAAGTTGCAACAGTTTATTACAACTTGTATGATGCAAGTTGCATGTGAATGCAATTCATTTGAAGGCATTCTTGTTGTTGCACAACTTCACTAGGAGGATGTAAAGATGGGTATAATGTTTACTTGTTACAACCATATATCTTTTTCATGTTCAGCTCTTATGTACCCACATGTTTTTGGGTTTATGTACTTATGTTTGTACTGGAAGGAGAGTTGAAGAGTCATGCACATGCATTTGTTTTTGTTTATGTATAAGAAGTGAACCTGGTGATAGTTTATCATGAATGACTCATGATTGATTCATGATTGTGTATCATGAATGTAGAATTGTCATTTTTGGAAGGTTGATATGTTTCAAATGAGTTTCGACTTGTGTCAATGTTGTCTTGACGACTATGTTGTGTCGATCATGTTTTTCGACTTGGTTTTAGTCGATGGTGTTTGTTGACTTGTAAGTTGATTTTGAGTACACCAAGATGTAGGAAAATGCCATGTGCTTTGATGAAGTACAAGATGCGACAGTTTGTTTGAAGAGAAAAAGACTTTGTTGGCATCATTTTTAGTCTTGTATAAATTTGTTTTCAAGATTGATGGTTTTCTTGGCTTGTGACAAGATGTCGCAGGAAAGTTTTTGCAGCTATTGGAGAGTTGATTGTGTTGACGTTAAAGAGTTTGCAAGAGAGACTTGATTCTTAGTGGGAAGGTTGACAGTGTTCCAAGCACAAAGAGAACAGTGGGTCAATAGTAGCCAGAGAACAGTGGTTGAAGGACATAGCCAGTTGCAGTGCAAGGCATGTCAAGGTATCCAGGTGATTGTCGAAAAGGATTTTCAAGTAGAATTAGTTGATAGAACTTGAAATTAGAAGAGTATTGAATCTCAGATAGATAATCATAAGCTTTTATGGGTCCAAAATCCTTTCAGTGGGAAGGTGTGATCAAAATCTGGACTAGGGGTCAAATTTTAGCTCAAAAATCAATGTTCTCAGAATTGCCTCAAAACAGACGACAGCGTAGCCCTTGTCATTGCAAACCCAATGCAACTCGTTTCATATCAAACAGACATTGGGAGTGAGAGATATCATGATCTGTTCGAATCGCCAAATAGGTAAAAAAAGGGGACACTGACTGTACAGTCCATACAGGCTAACATGGCAGAGTCCGTACAGGCTAATGTGGCAGGGCTGTACGATTGTACACTGACATGGCATGTGATGATGTGCCAGTGTTTGGTTGGTAGCTGAGGGTGAATGGTATTTTGACATGTGGCATCGTTTGGACAAGTGATTGGGTGCTACAAGGCTCAGTCATGGGCTTCCATGTGGCACCCCTTTATTGGCTATTGGTTTGATTAAAATTTTATGGGTCCGTGGGGGTTGAACCCCGAACCTCTCCACTGGTGTAAATCTTTAACAAAGTCTGCCTAACCAAGACGCCCATACATTGTTTCTTACCATATGATTATTTGCATTGTATTTAAAATCAAGCTTTTGTATATATGGGTGGGGGTCGGGCTGGGGCTTAGCCCCAGCCCGTGGTTATAACATGTGACCATACCTGTTATTAAATGGCACACGTGGGGGTGTTTTAAATATAGCCTGTGGTTTTATTGTATTCCATATGACCACCATTGTAGAGAGCGTGCAGGAGTTTCAAAACAGTTCAACAGATAGCCCATACACCCAACATTTGGCATGACCTTATTTGCTCTTACAGTTTAGCCTTTTTCTTGTAGAGCGCGGTCGTATGGACCCTCACATGCCCGGGTGCTAGGTGGTTAGGGGATGGCAAGCCCATAATTGTCCTACAGTTCGCATCGTTGGCGCGGTTGCACCCGGTGCCAGGTTTTTGTGCTTAAATAAGCATGTGTTCTGGGTTCAAGCAAACAAGGGTGCGTTTTGGCAAACCAGAGACAACAAGCTTGAAGGAGAAAAATGAAGGAGGCCTAACTTCTTCATCTTTTGGCCGAATGAGGTGCCATAAAATCCCAACTAGGGGTTTTTGGACGTTTTGAATCCATTGGCACTATTTTCATAGCCATTTGAAGAATTATTTTGTAGGTTTTTAATCATTGAAGTTTCAGGAAGCTTCAGGGAGCTTGAAGCCCTCATTGATTGAGGTCATGTTTTGGTGAGTCCAAGTTTGTTTTTTGTGACTGAATAGTCATTTTTGGCTAATTGTTATGCTCTTAACACATTGGGACAGGTTTCAGAGGATTTTGAGGACTTTTACATGTGTTTTTGCCATAGAGAAGCTCATGGAAGCTTAAGGCCACATGTAGAAGAGGTCATGCTCAGATGAGCCATGATCCGTTTTCAGAGTTTTATTAGTCATTTTTTGGGGTTTTTATGTGTTCTGATCCCAATGGTATAGTCAGAATTTCCATTGGAGTTGAGCAACATCTTGTAAAATAATTTTTGACAAATTAATCCCAAAGAGCCAATTCCATTGATGGAGGCTCAAGGAGATGTAGCCCGGAGAGGGGTGAGCTCCTTTATCATCTTGTTATTGTTGTGAGTTTGATGGTTTATTTGTTGCAAGTTATTTTTTCTGTTGTATTTATGAAAAAAACATATTTAATCTTGCAAATACCTCACACATAACCATTTAAAAGAAGCATGAACTTAACACATAATTTTATCTTGCATATTTTAACACATGAAGCAAGGTCCTGTAAAGTTTATTTTTAATGAAGTAGAGGGTGCTTGCATAGAATAACAAGTCAACCTTCTATTTTCAGATCAGTCCATGTGCTTCGTCACTCCTATTATCCCACTTGGATTTCTTATCATCATCAGTGGGTGATTTTTCCTTTCCCAAGGTAATCTGGTACAAGACTTTACTTCTTAATAAATCTTCCATATGAGATTTTCATTGGAAGTAGTTGTTGCTAGTAAGAAAGACACTACTTTTAGAATCCATATTAAATATGTAGATAATATGTATTTAAAAAATAAAATTAATGATCTGGATGGAAAGAGATTGAAAAGTTACGCGGTTTTAAAAAAAACGACACTGAAAACGAACTTCCAATGTGAGCGTTATGCCCTTTTAAAAAAACACATAAACAGTAACCAAATGACCACGTGATAGTGTAAGTTGCCTTATGAAGTGACCTACTTTTATAAAGAGAAGTGGGGATCAATTTTACAATGAAGTTACTTTATAACAGAAAATCTACATGCAAAATAAATAACTTTAAAATAAAATATTAAAGCTACTTATAGTGATTCACTTTTATACTTAAAGTGAAATACACTTTACAATTTTAGCATGAACTTTTTCAAAAAAAAAGTAACAAAAGAGAGACTTGAACTCAAGACCTTTTACTTAATAAGGCAACTTTTAACCAAATGGTCTAGCAAAAAATATTGTAATGTTTAGAAGGAGGATTGTTGTTGTTGTTTTTATTGTTGAAGACAACCTTGGAGAGCGTGCTATGAAAAACTCTTTTTACACAAGAAAGAAATTTCGCCTCTCGATGAAA
The DNA here is from genome assembly GCA_009831015.1 of Picea engelmannii. Lineage (NCBI taxonomy): Eukaryota > Viridiplantae > Streptophyta > Pinopsida > Pinales > Pinaceae > Picea > Picea engelmannii. The sequence goes on from ML777741.1 coordinate 595,049, forward strand.
ACAAGGTTTAGATCTTGGTTAGCTTACCCAAAATATGCACCTTTTCCTATCTATTTTAGATTTTCTGAGATCGCACAAGGTGCGGGGAAAATAGCATACACAGATCTAAAAGAGTAGCAACCCGGAAATAAATAATACAAAACCAAAATACTACTCTACAAAAAATTTAAAAAATGCGTATTCAAGATTTATACCTACGGATCTGACTGTAATAGTCGTATCTTGGGTAAATGAAAAACTTTTCGAGTGAAATGAAAAGTTTTCCTGAATGAAACGAGTGCTCTAGACACAAATGAAATAGTCCTTTCAACCCAGAAATGCACAAAAATGAAAGAAAATGGAGATGAGGCAACTCGGCTTCACGATCTTGATCTACAACATGAGTGGGTCTTCAGATAGGATCTCATACCATGTTCGACAACATAGGTATTCCAATAGAGGATGACCACCTTCTGTAATATCCCTTGGTCGAACCCAATTGTAAATGTAATGAAAGTGTACTTAAGCCGGTGAGCTATTTTGTAATATACCAGATATAAAAATTATGCAAAACAGAAACAAAATGCTAGAAATGGCAGAATAACAGTAATATAACAAGCATAATCTCCACAATAACATAGAAATGATATAAGAAAAACAACATAAATAACACTTTGATTCAGAAATCAATGTTCATGGGCCTCTTCGAGGAGGCAACCTCTAGTCGAGAAATGCTCTATTACAATAATCTCCAAGCTAGGGTTCTCATACCCTCGACTCCTATTTATACTAAATATGTCTATCAAAAGAAGCATCTAGAGGAAGATCCTTCTAGAAGCAGAAGCTTCTATTAGGTCTTCTTACATTTGCCTTATTCTATTTTATTGAAAGGCCTTATTAATATTGATGTTTATTACATCTGAATATATTGTTCTACCTATGTGTGGGTTAGGACCCTAACATGTACACCCCCTTAAAAACAACCTTGTCCTCAAGGCTTGAGATGTGGAAACTACTGTAGAATGGTAGTTGGTTCCCAAGTGGCATCTACTGGAGTTGTATATTTCCACTGGACTAGCACTTCCTTGATGGTTCTTTGATGTAGGCGACATTCACGCTGGTCCAAAAATGCTTCTGGCTATAGCCAAATGGATCCTTCTTCAACTAACTCGGGAAGGTTGGTTTGAATTTGGCACCTAGTTCCAATCACCTTCTTTAAGCATGAAACATGAAAAACAAGATGTAGCTTTGAATGACTAGGTAGAGATAACTGATAGGCTACTTGTCCCACATGCTTGAGAATGGTATAAGGACCATAAAATTTGGGCGCTAGCTTTTAACATTGCTCGGCCTTGAGGGAAGTTTGCTTGTAAGGTTGCAGTCGCAGAAACACCTGATCCCCTTATGCAAATTGACGTTCGAAGCGACCTTGATCTGCTTATTTCTTCATGTGATTCTGTGCCATGACCAAGTTCTCTTTGAGGGTATGGAGAATAGCCTCTTGAACTGTAAGTGTTTGGTCAACTGCCTAGACGTTCAAGGTACCCAATACGTATGAGAGAACTAAAGGTGGCTTTTGTCCATATACTGCTTCAAAAGGAGTCATGCATGTAGCTATATGGTAGGAAGTGTTGTACCACCATTCAGCTAGGGGTAACCATTGATCCCACTGATTTTGATTTATAGAGGCAAAACACCTCAGATATGTTTCTAAACACTTGTTGACAACTTCCATTTGACCATCAGTTTGGGTATGATAAGCTATGTTGAGATGCCATTGGGTGCCCTGTATCTTGAAGAGTTCTTGCCAAAAATTACTTTTGAAAGTTGGGTCATGATCAGAAACAATAGAGTGCGGCATGCCATGAAGCTTGAAGACCTGATCCATGAAAATTTGAGCCACCATGGATGTTGTAAATAGGTGTTGAAGAGCGTAGAAATGAGCATACTTGTAAAGGCGATCAACAATCACCATTATGACTGATTTATTTCCTATTTTGGGTAAGTCGGTAATAAAGTCCATAGAGATATCCTTCCAAATAGTAGGTGGATTCGGAAGTGGTTGTAGTGTTCCCAGAGATTTGACTATTTCTCCCTTGTTGCGTTGACACACATCACATTCAATGACAAAATTACGGATGTCTTGTTTCATACCATCCCAGAAAAAAGAATGTTTGACCCTGTCATAGGTTTTGGTGAACCCAGAGTGCCCCGCTTTGGGTGTAGCATGAAGCTGAGAAACTACCGTGGATTTAAGCTTTGATTGTTTACTTAAATACAAACAACCTTTGTATCGAAGCTCATCATGGAGCCAAGAGTACCCTGGGGGAGCTAGAGCATTGGAATGCAATTGCTAGATCAGATGCAAACTTTTGGGATCTTGTATCCATTCCTATTGAATGGCTTGGGGCCAATCTGGTATAATGAAGGAAAGAGAAAAAAGGGATCCTTCTTCTTCATATTTTCAGGAAAGTGCAACCGCCACCACATTGTCTTTTCCTTTCTTGTAAATGATCTCATAATCATATCCATAGATCTTAGTCACCCATTTTTTTTGCTCTAGGGAGGAAATGTGTTGTTCCAGAAAATACTTGAGGCTTTGATGGTCTGTCTTAATTTGGAAACATTTCCCCAATAGATAAGGGTGCCACAGATCAACGACATGAAGAATAGACAACATTTAATTTTCATAGATGGATTTTCTGAGATTCCTTTCAGATAGTTTCTTGCTGGTAAAGGCTAGAGGTCGACCCTCTTGCATAAGGATAACACCATTTACTTTCCCTGAGGCATCACATTCCAACACAAAGGTATTTGTGAAATCAGGAAGGGCCAGAACCAGAGTGGTGCACATGGACATATTCAAGGTTTGAAAAGCTTGAGCAACGACTGGAGTCCAAGTGAAAGAGTTCTTTTTGAGGAGATCAGTGAGAGGTGCTGCAATCTTTCCATAATTCTTAACAAACTTGTGATAATACCTTGTTAAGCCCAGAAATCCACACAAGATTTTGAGTATTTGGGTGCATCCAGTTTTGCATAGCTTTAATCTTTTTCAGATCCACCCCGACGCCATCCTTTCCAACTAGATGACCCAAGTATTCTACTTCTGAGGCACCAAAAGCACATTTAGACTGTTTCAGGAAAAGTTGGTGCTGAGAGAGTAGATGGAGAACTCGATCCACATGAGTAAGATGGTATGTCCAGGTTTTTCTATAGATGAGGATATCATCAAAGAAAACTAATACAAAATGACGGAGAAAGGGATGGAAGACATGATTCATGTGGCTTTGGAAGGTGGAGGGGGCATTACATAAGCCAAAGGGCATGACCAAAAAATCATAGTGGAGCTCATGAGTTCGAAAGGTAGTCTTGGGAATGTCTTCCTCTTTCATACGTATCTGGTGATAGCCCAAGTGAAGATCAAGTTTAGTAAAGAATTGGGCACCACTCAATTCATCCAGGAGGTCATCAATGACAGGAATGGGAAATTTGTCTTTAATGGTCAGTTTGTTGAGGGCACGGAAGTCAGGACACATTCATCAATAACCTTCTTTCTTTAGGATAATGACTACAGGAGAAGAGTAGGGTCTCATACTAGGGCAGATAATGCCTGCATTAAGGAGTTCCTAGACCATTTTCTCAATTTCATTTTTTTGTGAAAAGGGGTGGCGATATAGACGGATATTGGGAGGAAGGCTTCCGGGTACAAGGGAAATGGAATGTTCATGAACACCACGGGAAGGAGGGAGTCTTTGGGGAGTGGAAAATACTATTTGATGTTTAGAAAGGAGGGATTGGAGGTCTTGCGGCACTGAGGGTGTCTCTGTTTCTTGTATGGCATGGAGTTGGTCAATGACACCAGAATGACCTTTTTTGAGCAGATTTTCCATGCGATGGGAACTAATGATCTCAGGTGAACCAACGGTGATGCCTTGGAATTTATATTGGTTGCCCTCCTCGTTGAATTTCATGGTTAATTCCTTAAAATCCATGAGAATGGGACCCAAAGTAATTAGCTAGTCTGCACCCAACATAATGTCACAACTGCCCATGTCGATAACAAACATATGGGATTTTAGGTGGTAGTCACCAATTTGGAGACGCACATTTTCACAGCGCCCTCCACATTTCATGGAACCACCATTGGCAATCATGATTTGGAAATTGTTGACGGCATGGATGTAGCAATGAGTTTCTTGGGCAATGGGGTGATGAATAAAATTATGGGTGCTTCCACTATCAACCAGAATGATGACCTTTCGATGCTTGATGCAACCGATTAACTTGAGGGTTTGGGGAGCGGAGAAGCCAGTGAGAGCATTGAGGGAAATGAATGGTTCTACTTTGGGAGGGTCTGAGGGAGGTGTTATGTCAGTGATTTCAGGTGACTCAGACACAAGGGGAGTTTCAACATCCTCTTCCGAAATATCCTCGGATATGGCCATAAAAAGCTTTTGTTCCTTACACTTTTGGCCTGAGAAATATTTTTCATCACAATTATAACAAAGGCCTTTGAGTTGGTGTTCAATCATTTCAGCCCTGGTCAATTTTTGGATCTTTAGTGGGGCGGAGGGAGTAGTGGGACTTACAGGTTTAGGGCAAGGGATAAATGAGGGTTTTCGGTTTTGAGAAGATACAACTTGTTGTGCTTCTTTAGCTCTTTTAGTAGCCTCCACCCAACTCAAAGGTTGAGCCATGAGGACATGGGCCCGAATATCATCTTTGAGACAACTGATAAAACACTCTAAAAGAAAAGCATCAGTCATGCCCTCTGTTCGAAAAGCCAGGCGCTCAAAGGCAACTATAAATTATTCCACTGTTCCTGATTGTTTCAAATTTTTCAAATGACCCAAATGGTTGGTGTCAGTGTCAAAATGTTCATAAAGCTCAATCACAAATTGTGTCCAAGAAATATACCCTTGATGGGAAGTTTTTCTCCATTGCCACCATTTCCAACGTTCTTGATCTAAATGGAGAACACCATACTGGAGTTTGGCCAAGTCATCTGTAATGCCATATAAAGAGAAATAATGTTGCATTTGGGTTACCCAACCAGTGGGGTCTGAGCCATCAAATTTGGTCACATCCACTCATGGAAGGCATAGGTCACATTGAAAGTGATGGTGCTGAAACTTATGGGAATGAGAGGAATGTTCATCGTCAATATGTGGAGGTGAGTCAGAGGAAGGGTTATCTGTAGGGATATTCAGTTTGGTGCAGAGTGATGAAAAGACAGATTCAAGTTGGCCGGTCAGTTCTTGTTTGACTTCCTCCATTGAGGACTGCATGATTGTATTTATGGTTGTATTGATGGAGGCAACATTGGCACTGAGTTGTTTCACTTCTTTTTGGGTCTCGATGAGACCAGATTGCAAGGTGTTGAAGAGAGCTTCCAAGTCTTGGGTACGAGTATGGTCCATGAGAATGGGGGAACTGAAAAGGGGTGGGCGAGGTCAATTTTTTTTCCGAAAAATGATATGGATGAATGTGCTAAGGGCGAAGAGATGAATCCAATGGAATAGGTCTCAAATAATGGTGAAAAATTTTCAAGACTTTTTTTTTTACACCTGCGGAGTTATACTCCGGTCTAAAGAATACTACAGAGATGAAATCCTCAAATTCTTAACCAGGAAGAAAAGTGTAGTGATTTGGCAACTCGAACATAGTTGTGCGACAATAGATCTTGTTTGTTTTAATTTGTTTAAGTTTTTGTCCCCCAAGGATTAGGTATTCAAGGGTCTTACAGACAAGGGTTTGCCCTATGCTATATCTCTTTGATATACGTACAGGGTCCAACAATAGTACTTGGCCCAATATCTCAGGGAACTAACTAAGAAAGATAGACCATACCCTTAGTTGTACTACCCGACTACCCAGGTACTAGAGAGCATATTCCCGAGTGTTGTTCTCGGTGGCACTATAGAAGTCAGGCGACTGATCGGTTTATCTAAAGAGGGCTTCAGGAAATCTAGGCTGATCCGTACACAGGTGTTTTCTGATGCAATACCACTCGAAGGGGTACCAAAAGAGGTTACAAGGGTGGACAATAGATGTGTTCTTAAGAACCACTTGTATTTCTTACGTGTATCAGTCCCTCAACCTCAGGTTTATGCGTGTAACGATAGATCTCTGTGTCTTAAAGATGTCAGAATACATCTCTACCCTGAAAAAAGATTTACCCACAATTTCTGCCAAGGAAAGTGCTCTGATACCACTTGTAATATACCAGATATAAAAAGTATGCAGAACAAAAATAAAATGCTAGAAATGGCAGAATAACAGTAATATAACCAACATAATCTCCACAATAACATAGAAATGATATAAAAACAACAACATAAATAACACGTTGATTCAGAAAGAAATGTTCATGGGCCTCTTTGAGGGGAAAACCTCCAATCGAGAAACGCTCTATTACAATAATATCCAAGCTAGGGTTCTCATACCCTCGACTCCTATTTATACTAAATATGTCTATCAAAAGAAGCATCTAGAGGAATATCCTTCTAGAAGTAGAAGATTCTATTAGGTCTTCTTACATCCACCTTATTCTATTTTATTGAAAGGCCTTATTAATATTGACCTTTATTACATCCGAATATATTGTTCTACCTATGTGCAGGTTAGGACCCTAACATATTTTGACATCATTTTGTAATGCACCTTTCATGGCATAGTGCATGCATGTACTGCACAGTAAAATGATGTAGTGTGCACATTCTCGGATATCGTGCGTAGTAACTAAAGTGCACGCAATATTGAGGTTAGTGAGCCTTTGTGTAAATGATATGTGTTATAGGTTGGTGAGCCAATTATTATAAGCTGGGATGCTTATGTTTTAGAATTAGGCCAGAGCACCTAGATGTTAAAGGCCAGTGCACTTATTTTGTATATGTCTCATGATTAATATAAAATACATCATTCCACGCAGATCGACCATGATAAAAGAGATGGGAGACTAAACTCCACTAGTTAGGGAAAGGGTGGGGCCTAAAATTTAAGGAAAAGGGATAAGCTAGAGAGCTTAAGCCAAAAAGGAACATTATATTAATATTTCTTAAATCATAAAGTATGGATAATTATTTTATCCTAAGTTCTAAAGTTGGGGGCAAGTGGGCCAAAGTAGCTCCCAACATGACAAGTGTCAAGTTGGGGACATGCATACATATTGTTGGGACTTAGTTCATTTTCAAAATTCTCCATCATTCTGACCATCATCTCTCCCATGATTCCTTCGATCATTCAACCATGATTCCATGACCATTTCACCCAGGTAGTCAATTACCCTTCAGACATTCATTTTCACTGTACCTGAACTGGTATCCATAGTCATATTTGTTCATGTAGCTGGTTAGCTTGGGAGCCGGATTGAAGAAGTGGGTTGTCAAGCCTGTGAGATATTGCAGAGGCGGGTTGTCAAAACCGTGAGCAATTCTCTGGGTGAGACAATTGCTAGGAATTGATTTCTTGAAGGTGCTAAACTATAGCTACAGGGCTTTGAGACTTTATGTCTGGCCTGTTGTTGAAGCCTGGAAAGGAAGTGAGTCAAGCCGAAGGACTATTGAGCAGAGAAGGGGCACACTTCCTGGGTGGGATAGGCATGTGGGGAATGAGGGACTGTAGGTTGTTAGTTGTCTAAGAACCGTGATGGAGTATTTCCTATTGTCTATGAGCCTATATCCTAGGTAGGAATCCCTTTACCCGAGTGGAGTTTAGTCCTAGCTCAGGGGTGACTCACTGTTGAGAGTGATGAACAGTGTGGTCTAAGGCTAGGAGGTTTGTGGATGGTCTGCACGCAGTTGGTGACATTCTTACCAAGATAAGTACCAATTGTGTGATAAATTTACATGCTGCATTGTTATTTACATGCTTATTTTATGTGTTTATTATATGTGCGATTATAATTGTCTGTATGTTTTTGGGCATTTCTTGTATATGCTGCATGTCTATGGTTACTGTTATTTCAATGTGAAATTGTGCATTTACATAATGTATTTTTCTATTACGTTTTATATATAAAGCTTCCGCAAGAGTATTGGGTGTGTATGTTTTTAAATGCATGCAGTTAGAAAAATTTATGTGGCATAGTTTAGTTGGTTGCTGGGTATGTCACAGTATGTTCCATAGTGAGAGAATGAAAGTGTTCCCTCATGTAAGGTGGCCCGACCATGGGTGGTCGGGGATGTTGCAATATGGTATCAGAGCTTCAATTCCAACACTGAGCATGGATGGGCCAGAAAGGTTTAGTTGAAGTGAATATTCATAGAAGATTAATTTCAAAGTGGCCAAATTTCAATTCATAGAGCATCCATGGAAAATTTTGGCACTGCGCAGAAAATATTGGCGTACAGGCGCGTGCAGTAAATTTTTGCACCGCGTAAAAAATGTTGGCGTGCAAGTGCGCGCAGTAAATTGTGGCTCCATGCGGAAGAATATTGTGTGTGGATGCATGCGCTAAATTTAGCATTGCACATTGTGCACAGACATAGTAATGGTGCACGTGGTGTGCGCAGTATTGCAAAACATAGAGGAGTTTGGTTGGTGCGCGCACAATATGATTTTAAGTTGTCTCACGACAGTGTATTTAATGGTGTGTGCAAATTATTGTGCATGGTGGGGGCATATTGAACTTTGGCATGGTGCAATGCATAGAGAGAAATGCATGTGGAATAGCAATGCGCGATACAAAAACTGTGCACAATAGGTATTAGTGCAAGAACCAAAACTGTGCACAGTGGATATTGGCACACAACGCAAAAGTAGTGTGCGCAAGTTATTGGCATGACAGAGAAGAAATGCATAGTGGATATAGGTGCACAGAAGCATGATTTACCTTGTGGTGTTGCTATGCACAATATTATGGGTGTATAGATTGAATTTTTGTGTGCGCGAAGTCATTTGGAAGGAGAACAACAACAGAAAGCAGTGGATTTCCACAACATTTTACACTGTTTGGACATCATCTTTTTGCAGCACATTTTTGAGGGCTCTCTCGTATCACTAGATATATCTATAGGAAACATTGGCTAGATTTGGTTCGAGAAGAAATAAATATAGTCTAAATTGCTAATCCAAGAGCATCTAAAAGATGAATTCTGGGTTTTATATTCCTTCGATTCAAACAGATGAAAGAGAAATATAAGCTTACAAGAAACACATACTATGAAAGAAAACACGATTCCTATCACCACCAGTTAGAATATTTTCATAAACAGTCCAAAATCTGCTTCTGTATTTATATATTCATTTAAATCCCAAAATTACAAAAATTCTTCCTGCATAGAGGGAAGGTTCATTTTCCCCTTTTCTCTTCCTTGAGATAATACGTATATATAGAGGAATTATTTGTAGAATTCGAAAACGCTCGTACTTTCGTATATTTCTGAAAATATAAATAATTTACAAAAAGGGAATGATTTAAAATAACAGTTATCCTATTTTAAAGGGACCATTTAAGAACAAGTCTATTATCTCTGGGGCCCCTTATCTCTGCTACCGTCTGTCCAAAAATCGCTGAAATGTAATTAATCTTATTCAAGAACTCATTTCATCTTAGCGATCTCCTCCTTTAAAGTATCTAACCAAGCTGGTTGATCCTCTCCAACACTTTCCACCATTTCAGCTATGGTTTCTTTCTTCTACTGCTTGCTCCATTTCTTCTTAATAGCTCGCCTGTTGATGACTAGATCCTTCATAATGGGATTCAGCCCGACTTCCAATTTCGAGTCTGTAGCAGGTTCTGTGTGAAATTTAGTCGCTAATATAGGCGCAATTACCCTTTCCTTCTTACTCGTAGGAAAATATACCATGTTTCCTGAACAACCAGTCTCAGTGGATATAGCTTTGTCCATGTACCTCAATTTTGTGGACACTGAAATGATTTTACAGAGATCAGAAGGTCAAGCAAATTTCGATATTACTCCATTTATGGATAAGATGATGTCTCAATATTGGAGAATTGGTAGTTATAGAATCCCAATCATGAATCACAGATAGACTTACGTACAAGTACATTGGGTTTCCATGCTCGGCTAATTCATTTCAAATGATTAGCTTTTGAGTTCATTACATGGCGGCGTTCACCTGACATTATACAACTGTGAAGTACCAAACGAGTGAAACTGGGTGATCTGACTAGTTGTCATCCATTCCACGAGTGGTGGTTTCGACATATTGAAACACGTGACATCGGGACTTTGGCAAAAGTGGTTTCAGCAAATCGCCTTTCACCCAAAATTTTAGTTCTTGCTAGATTCTCAAGACTTGGGGTCTTATCCAAAAATTGTCATGGTGATAACACTGGGAAATTAGAAGAAATAATTTTGATGTATATATTGAACCAAAATGGTTCATATTTCTCATGAATTGTTGAATTAGTTAGCCTGATAAGTTTTGTTTACCGCACATTTTGCAGAATTAACAACAACTAGATTAGATCAAGATTAGTGAAAAGTCCATAGAAATGGAAGAGGCACAGGGGAATTACAGTTATGAAGATGAGAGGAGAGGGATGGAGGTCCATTTGGGAATTGAAGGAACAAACTCCAATGGACATGGAGATGAAAGGAATGAAAACATGAATATGGTAGAGACCATTAAAAATTTGCAGAAGGATGTCCAAAGCCATAAATCTGATAATGAAAGGCTTATGAAAGCCAAGGAGCAACAGGATGACTTCAACATGAAGTTGTTGGATGGCTTGAACATAATAGAAAATAAATTGGATAAGGAGAGTGGCTCAAGCAAATCTGGAAGTCACAAGCCTTCGGATGAAAAAAGAAGAGCAAGAAGTGTTAACAGACATCACCACTACTCCCTGAGGCATTCCAATAAGAGAGCAGGTAACAACTCAAGTCCATCCCCTGTCAGAAGGCATAAGGGGTCTGGGGTGGATGAGCTACAAGGAGAAATGAACAAAATCAAACCTCCTACATTTGATGGTGAGCAAAAGAAGGATGAAGATGCAGAAACATGGTTGTTGGGCATGAGAAAGTATTTTCAATTGCATAATTATTCTTCTCATGCAGAGGGTAGAATTTCCATCTATCAACTCAAGGGAAAGGCATCCATGTGGTGAGATTAGCTTGTGCAGGTGCAACACATTAAAGAGAAAAATGTTACTTGGAGGGAGTTCAAGAAGTATTTTTAGAAGAAATACTTGACTAAGAGATATTATGAAAAGAAAATGAAAGAGTTCTTTGAACTCAAACTTGGAAGTATGACCATAGATGAATATGAGAGAAGGTTACTACAACTATTGAAGTATGTCTCTTTCATCAAGGATGAGAGAGTCAAAATTCAAAGTTATTTGAGTGGATTGCCATCATTCATCAGTGACAAAATATAGTATGATGATCCCAAGACATTGGAAGAGACCATAAGGCGAGATAAATTCCTATATGATTAGCAAAAAACAAGGCGAACTTTCCAAAAAGCTTGGGAAGACAAAAATAAATTCGAAGTGGACCAAAGGAAGAAGGGATCTAAGCCACCATTCTTCATAAAAAATCCACAAGGACAAAAAAATCCTAAAGAACCTAGAATGATTGACATAGGGAGTCAAAGGCCAAGCCAACCAACTATTCAATGTCGGGGTTGTAAAGGAGATCATATGTTCAGAGATTGTCTTTATAGAGGTGAAAAAGGAAGGACTGTTCACAATGTACAACATGCTAAAATAGTGGAGGACATGGGAAGAAATGTGCCAAGGATATATGTAGCCCTGGACAATAAGCAAGCATAGTATTAGTCCCATATGATTGAAGTGGAAGGTATGATCAACAAACAAACCATTGCTATTTTAATTGATTCAGGAGATAGTCATAGTTATATAGATCCTAAGATGGTGGAAAGTTTGCAATTGCCAAGAAGCAAGCATGGAAATTCTTGGTTGGTGCAGCTGGCTACAGGAGCCAAAATAAAATTTAATGAGATGGTTTAGTCATGCCTCATGGACATGAATGAACTAAACACCAAGGAAGATTTGAACATCTTGCCTTTAGGTTCCTATGACTATCTAATTGGGATGGATTGGTTGGAACAACATCATGCTCTCTTAGATTTTCATAGCAAAGAATTTACTTTCTTGGATGAGGAAGGGAACTGAATGAATGTGTAGGGAATTCCTAGGGCAGTAACCATTAGAGAAATTTCAACATTGTAGTTGAAGAAATGTTACAGAAAGGGGTGTCAAATATTTGCAACCCATATGGAGGAGACACCTAAAGATAAGGTGCCAAATTTGGAAGATCATGTAGTCTTGGATGAATTTGAAGATGTGTTCAAGAAGGTGCCAGGACTACCCCCAAACAGAGATATTGATTTCTCTATACATTTAATGCCCGGAGAATCTTCAGTGTCAAAGATTCCTTGCAAAATGAGTACACTAGAATTGAAGGAGTTGCAAATGCAGCTTGAATAAATTTTGAAGAAGGGGTATATATGCCCAAGTGTGTCACCTTGGGGTGCCCCAGTCTTGTTTATGAAAAATAAAGATGGAACATTAAGGTTGTGCATTGACTTTAGATAGTTGAATAAAGTGACTGTTAAGAACAAGTATCCTCTGCCAAGGATTGATGATCTCTTTGATCAATTGAAGGATGCAAAGATATTTTCAAATATATATCTAAGATCAGGATACCATCAGGCAAGGATTAAAGAGGAAGATATTAGTAAGACCACCTTCAGGACAAGGTATGGTCATTATGAGTTCATAGTGGTGCCATTTGGGTTGTCAAATGCACCAGTTGTTTTCATGTGCTTAATGAATGGTGTTTTCCAAGAATATTAGACAAGTTTGTCATTGTCTTTTTGGATGACAGTTTTATATATTCTAAGTTAGAAGAAGATCATGAACATCATTTGAGGATGGTGTTGCAAGTATTAAGGGAGAATCAATTGTATGCTAAATTGAGCAAGTTCTCATTTTATCAGAAACAAATTCATTATTTGGGGCATATCATTTCAAAGGATGGGATAGTAGTGGATCTTGAGAAGATAGAAGCCATTAGAGAATGGCATTTTCCAAAGAATGTGACAGATGTGAGATTATTCATGGGTCTTGCAGGCTATTACAGGAGATTTATTGAAGGATTTTCAAAGATTGCACACCCAATCACTTCCTTGCAAAGGAAGGGTGTGAAGTTTCAGTGGACACTGGATATTGAAAAGCGTTTGCAACACTTGAAACAATTTTTGACAAGTGCTCCAATACTAAGGATTGTAGACCCAAATGAAGACTTCATTGTATGCATAGCTGCACGTAATGAAGGACTTGGTGGATTCCTCACTCAAAATGGGTTTGTCATATGTTATGAATCAAGGAAGTTAAAGGAGCATGAAAGAAACTATGCCACTCATGATTTGGAGTCGGTAGCCATAGTGCATGCCTTGAAGAAATGGAGACACTACCTCATTGGGAAAATGTTTGAGCTAAGAACAGACCATAATGGTCTGAAATATTTATTTGATCAACCAAATCTAAATGCTAGGCAAAGAAGATGGTTAGAATTTCTAAGCGAATATGACTCTGATATAAAGCATATCAAGGGGAAAGAGAAAAAAGTGGTTGATGCACTTAGAAGAAGAGTACATGAATTGCATGCTACAACCATTAGCATGTACCAATCAGATTTGAAATACAAAATTATAGAAGCTTCCAAATCAGATTTGCAATACAAGGTATTTTGCAACAGAAAATTGAAGAATATAAGCTAGATAATGACGAATTCTCATGTACAGGGGAAGAATTTATGTACCAAATTCTCAGGAATTGAAAAATATGATATTGGGAGAAATGCATAATGTGCCTTATTCTGCGCACCAAGGATATCATAAAACTATTGCAGTTGTCAAGAGCCAATATTATTGGGAAAGCATGAAGAAAGAGGTTGCTGATTTTATTGCTAGATGTTTGGAATGTCAAAAGGTAAAGGCCGAGCATAGACACCCGGCAAGTTTTCTACAACCATTACCCATTCCTGAGTGGAAATGGGAAGTTGTAACAATGGATTTCATCACCAAACTACCCAGAAAAAACAAGCAACATGATTCTATCATGGTAGTGGTGAATAAGCTTACTAAAGCTACCCATTTTATTCCAATTAATATCACTCACAAGGCAACGAATATTGTTGATGTTATATGAGGGAAATTTCTATATTACATGGCATACACAAGACAATTGTGTCTGACAGAGATCCAAAATTTACCTCAAAATTTTGGAAAGGGTTATTTAATGGATTTGGAACAAATTTGAATTTTAGTACATCCTATCATCCAGAATCAGATGGAAAAATAGAGAGGGTGAATCAAGTGATTGAAGATATGTTGAGGATGTACATGGATAAACCATCAAAATGGGAAGAATACCTACACTTGATAGAGTTTGCTTACAACAATGGGTACCAAGAATCTCTAAATATGAGCCCATTTGAGGCACTTTATGGCAGAAAGTGCAACACTCCAGTAAGTTGGGATAACCCAGCAGACAAAGCAGTGGTTGGACCAAATTTGCTTAGGGAAATGGAGGAGAAAATGATAAAAATAAAGGAAAACTTAAAGGCTGCCCAAGACAGGAAGAAACGTTATGCTGATAAAGGCATAACTCACATGGAATTTAATGTGGGAGACCATGTATTTTTGAAAGTAAAAGCCAACAGAAGTTCCTTAAAGTTGGGAAACTGTTCAAAGTTGGTAGCTCGTTATTGTGGGCCATTTGAAATCCTAGAGAGGATTTTTCCAATTTCGTATATGATTGCATTGCCTGCATCTATGTCTGTTCATAATGTATTCCATGTATCATTGCTAAGAAAATATATACCTGTTGCTAATCATGTCATTGATTGGAATGTGATTCAGGTGGAGCAAGAAGGCACTTTCCAAGTGCATTCGGTGCGCATTCTAGACCGGAAAATCAAATAGCTCCGGAATCAAGCCATAGGGCTTGTAAAGGTCCAATGGACCTGGTATGGTCCTGAGGACGCTACTTGGGAGAATGAGGATGCAATGCTGGCAGAATACCCGCATCTTTTTGAGGATTTTTGAAAATTTTGTTGTATATGGTTACATGATGCACTGAGGACAATGCATAAATAAGTGGAGGGGATTGTAATATCCCTCAGCCAAACCTAATTGTAAATGTATTGCAAGTGTACTTAAATTGGTGATTTGTTTTGACATCATTTTGTAATGCACCTTTCATGGCATAGTGCACGCATGTATTGCGCAATAAAATGATGTAGTGTGCACATTCCCATACCTTGTGCATCGACTAAAGAGCGTGCAATATTGAGGTCAATGAGCCTTTGTGTAAATGATATGTGTTATAGGCTAGTGAGCCAATTATTATAAGCTAGGATGCTTATGTTTTGGAATTAGGCCAAAGCACTTAGATGTTAAAGACCAGTGCGCCTATTTTGTATACGTATCATGATTAATATAAAATACATCGTTGCACACAGACCAACCATGATAAAAGAGATGGGGGAATAAACTCCACTAGTTAGGGAAAGGGTGGGGCCTAAAGTTAAGCAAAAGGGCTAAGCCAGAGAGCTTAAGCCAAAAAAGAATATTATATTAATATTTCTTAAATCATAAAGTATGGATAATTATTTTATTCTAAGTTCTAAAGTTGGGGACAAGTGGGACAAAGTAGCTCCCAACATGACAAGTGTCAAGTTGGGGACATGCATACATATTGTTGGGACTTAGTTCATTTTCACACTTCTCCATCATTCTGACCATCATCTCTCCCATGATTCCTTCGATCATTCAACTATGATTCCATGACCATTTCAACCAGGTAGTCAGTTATCCTTTACACATTCATTTTCACTGTACCTGAATCGATATCCATAGTCATATTTGTTTGTGTAGCTAGTTATATTGGGAGCTAGATTGAAGAAGCGGGTTGTCAAGCCCTTGGGATATTGTAGAGGTGGGTTGTCGGACCCGTGAGCAATTCTATGGGTGAGATAATTGTTGGGAATTGATTTCCCGAAGGTGCTAAGCTACAACTACAGTGCTCTGAGACTTCCTGTCCGGCCTATTGCTGAAGCCCAGAAAGGAAGTGGGGTAGCCAAAGGACTGTTGAGCAGAGAAGGGGCACACTTCCTGGGTGGGACAGGCATGTGGGGAATGAGGGACTGTAGGCTGTTAGTTGAGTGGGCACCGTGACAGAGTCTTTCCTATTGTCTATGAGCCTATAGCCTGGTTAGGAATCACTTTACTTGGGTGGAGTTTAGTCCCATCTCGGGGGTGACTCACTGTTGAGAGTGATGAACAATGTGGTCTAAGGTTGGGAGGTTCATGGACGATCTGCACACAGTTGGTGACATACTTTCCAAGATAAGTACCAATTGTGTGATAAATTTACATGCTGCATTGTTATTTACATGCTTATTTTATGGGTTTATTATATGTGTGAATATAATTGTCTGTATGTTTTTGGGTATTTCCTGTATACACCGCATGTCTATGGTTACTATTATTTCAATGTGAAATTGTGCATTTACATAATTTATTTGTTTGTTATGTTTTATATATAAAGATTTTGCAAGAGTGTTGGGTGTGTATGTTTTTAAATGCATGCAGATAAAATTTTCTATGTGGCATAGTTCAGTTGGTTGCTGGGTATGTCACAGTATGTTCTGCAGTGGGAGAACGAAAGTGTTCCCTCATGTAGCATGGCCTGACCATGGGTGTCCGGGAATGTTACACCTTCAGTAACCACTCACATAACTAGATCAAATATCAACACACCGATGTTTTCATGTGGTAAAACCCCTACGGGGAAACATCCATGGCCCCAGCCAACACAACCACTTGGAGTAGTTTATTAATGCAAAAGAAAAATATTACGAAGATATTTTACAAGAGAGTTTCTCACAATCAATCATTGACAAATGACCCTCCATTCTCTTTAAATAGAGATCATGGACCAATCGGGTGTTAAGCCACGGATCAATGGCCATTAAGATCAAGGCGAGTATGAACTGTTGCATCACTCTATGTCAGGAACATATCGTGACCATTGGATTTCCTAACTACAAATGCATACTAATGCATACTAAAGAAGCACACTAATAAACACACTTTTACCTAATGACATATTAGACCAAGTAGTTCTTAACTAACTCCTAAGTGTCTAAATATCCTAACAGGAATAAACCAAGTCCATATACTATGCACAAGCAATGTCTTCCTCCTCGGTGATGACACTACCCATGGCTACGTCATGAGGAATCAGAGGTAAAAGAGATTTAGTGAACCATTCAACCAGTAACTGGTCAGGAATGGTTGCTTTGATAAACCTTCGTCATCGTCTGCACTCATGAATATGATCATCGATATGTACAGAGTAGGTTTGACGAAGGGAGGTCAAATTTTTTGTGTCAATCTCGTAACGGATGGGTAATTGAAAGTGCGTGAGAAAATCCATGGAAAGGGAATTAAAATCTTGAAAAGTGTCGCATTGTAGCTCAATGTACCATTTGGATGTTGAACTCATAAGTGTGCACTGGAAAAGATGTAACCAGATAGAATCATCCATTAGTGAGATTGATGAACACCATAGATGAAAATTCATAATGTGGTTATTAGGGTCTTCTCCAGGTTTACCGTCAAATTTTTGGATATCGGAAGGTAATTTAGCAGGGATAACTGGCTAGAAAGGAGAATGCAATATGGGATCATTTGTCAATCTCGATAGATGGAATATCTAGAGTGGATAGGAATGGTAGTTGTCGATTAACCTGAGGATCATACTGGTGTGGCATGGGGACACCATTAGGGCCATAAATTGGTTGAGGTGGATAGTTGTAGCCAACAAGACCTCCCATGTATTGTTGTTACTGACCAATAAAGGTAGGATTTATCTGTTGAGGAATGTTCATGAAAGGAGAAACGAAAACCATTTGGCCTTGGGTAGGATATCCAATGTAACCCATGGGAGGATAGTTTTCTTGAATAGCTTGAGGTGGATAACTAGTCTGCTCTTGAGGAGGGTATATAGGTTGTTCTTGAGGAGGGTAAGGATTCAACTCTTGGGGAGGATAATATTGTTGACCTTGAGGACCCCAAGTGGGATTTGGGACTCTCGTGAAAGGTTGTCCAGAATGTAATCCAGAAGGATTGGGATTCAATATTCCTTCTTGTGGGTTGAGATTTGATAGCCCTCGCTGATATGGTTGATGAAAAGTACCTCCTTGGGGTGGTCCCCAGGATTGTGGGGGGTTTCCTATGAAAGATGTTTGTCCCCATGCCATCGATTGGGTAACAATTGGGGTTGAAAGATGAAAGGGGGTTGCCCTCCAGTCAGTATGGGTATGTGTATGGATGGTTGTCCCTCGATAGGCATGTGTCCGCTAGACAGGGGTTGTCCCCCAGTCAAGATTTGTCCCGTATTTGAGTTTACGTGTGTGGAATGGTTTTGCATTCTGTGATGCAAAGGTGTCCCAATAGAGTTTTGTGGAATATAAGTAGTTGTGGGTTGAAGAGGTATGGTAGGAGTAATCATTAAGGTACTTTGCATATGACTAGGTAGCACGATTCCTATGTCACTTTGAACATGTATCTAGGTGGTAGCAATATTGACTATTTCTTCAATGGGACGATTGATAGACTGACCTGATGGTCTTGCCTTAACACCCGTGGAGATAGGGGGGTCAAAAGGAGGTTGACTAAAATTAAATTTCTCTTAAAGGTCACATATCGATGGAGTTATCCATATAGAATGAACAAGAGTTTGATGGGAATTTACTGTTTCAACATAACAGATGAGGGTAGTTGGTGCAGACCCCTGACCCTCGGGCCAAGGTCCACGTAGGATTATCCTAAATATTCCCCTGAGTCTGATTGAATCTTTGACTTCCCCTCAGGGAATACTTCACACACACACAAAAAGGTGTATTCCACAGGTCCTTCTGAGTTATGCCTATGTGATCAAACACCAGCGTTAACTCCACAATCAACCAATAAATGTGATCGTCTTTTTCCCTTTCGGGATTTCGAATTTAGCGAATTCGTGAATGATGATGTCGAGCCCCTTGTCTCTTCATCCTTCGAAACCTAAAATGTCAATGGGGGTTGACTCCTTCAATGTGTCATACACATGCCTCTTGTTGCAACTTATTTTGGATTTTCAGAACTTGAGTGAATGACCAACACTCGTTCCTCTTTCCTTAAGATTTATCGGTTTTCAAAATTTCCCCCCTTTGGAAAGATCGAAGGTCTTTCAGGATTTTCCCCGAAGATTGACCACCCCTTTGACTTCCATCGTACGTACCCTTTGACAAATTATTAGGACCCACCTTTCAGCTTTTTCCTTTTCGCGATTTCGAGAGTTGTGTGACCATGCAACTCTACCTCTCGACTCTCGAAACCTGAAGCATCGAAATCCCGAAATTCCACACCAAAGTCCTGTTGCGTTTTGCAACTTCAGGATTTTCACTCCACTGTGTCCTGGCTCCTTGCCGTCAGGATTCCCGGTATATCGAACCCTGAAATACCGAAATGTCAATGTTTCACACCAAAGGCACATCACGTTTTGCGACTTCAGAATTTTCAATGCTAAGGTCCCAGTTCCTTGTCACTAGGATTCCCGGTATGTTGAACCCCAAAATACCAAAATTCCGATGTTCACTTCAAAGGGGATCAATGGTTGTGAACCTCCCCTGATCCAACGGCTGGCGCGATTTCGCGTACCGAGAGTTTGCGATGCAGTGACTCCAAAATCACTTGCCACTCCAAAATCTGAAACCCGAAATATCAGATTTCGAGCGTAAGATCAATGACTCCTGACGCTTCTCATCCAATGGTCATTACTCCTCATGAGCTTTCACTTGTGGAGTTAAGTCTCCAAGAGAGATCCTGCTCACACTCCTTGCGGCAATCTTTCAAATAACCTCTGGTTATTTGAGTCCTCGGCTCTGTGCACTCTTTGCAACAACAGTCCTTCCACCTTCACCTTAGTTGATAAATTTTAAGGTTTCAACTAGCCTTTGCAGACCTTGCATGGCTGTGTGCCTCACCTGCACTTTTGCGGGAAATGAGAACAACGGTATCTCTCCTGAGATTTTTGAGATAAAACTCAGACTCTTGTCAACGCACACCTTGCAGACATTTCACTGCACTCCTTGCAGGAACTCTCAGGATGAAAAACAATTGAAACTCATTCTTTTCCTCTCTCAGACTTCATATACTTAACATGAAATCACACACTCAACACAACATTGAAACAAATGCATAAACAGAGAGAATAAAACAACTGTAAGCATACCATTCAACAAATGTAAACATTAAGCATCATAACACCATGAAAATTGAGTCAAAGCTTCATATATTAACTCAAGTGCTCCTGTACATGGGCTATTCTCTATAGTTATCTGCTTCAGCTCTCAATGATGATAATGTTACAATGATACAAGGGTGAGGGTGTCTATATCTGTTTTCCCTCCTACTCTCTAAACTGTCTAATCTATGAATTCAAATCCACCTACTTTCATTAATTACGTATAAATGCATTTACATTTTACAGATGAGAGAAGTGCTCAAGATATATTTACAACATCTAAGATATAAATGTAAGTACAGTTCCCCAGCTATCACATTAATATCCGCTTCATTACTTTTTCAAAACATTTCAAAAACGTGCGCTGGTGCTTTTCCAGCTATCTTCCACCTTTTACGTTGATTGCTTGGCTGGCTACTTATGATGCTCCTGCATCATACACCCTCACTTGAAAATTTTCATGAACTCCTATTCATGAGCTCTTGCACAGTTTGTCCATGCTTATGAATTTCTGCTTCATCTTCCCAACTAGCATCTTCAACTAGATGTCCCTTCCATTTGACCAAGTATTCAAAATACTCTTTTCTCCCACTCTTTTTTCTAATCCTCTTGTCAATTATGATTTCCATCTATGGATTTTCATCTACAGGCATTTGTTTTGTCCATTGAATCTCTTTCTGTTCCTTCTCCACTCCTGCTTCTTTAGCTCTGTAAGGGTACAATTCCGCACCATTGAATATCGGTGAGATTCTGATCCCAGCGGGTAATTCAATCTCATATGCGTTTGCCCCAAATTTCCTTATGACCTTGGACGGTCCAATCTTTTTCATCTTTAGTTTGTTATATGTTCCCCTTGGGAACCTTTCCTTCCTCAGATGCACAAGAATTAGATCACCAACTTCAAATTGAAGTTCTCGCCTGTGTTGATCTACTCTCCACTTGTATTCTTGACTTGAACTTTGCAATCTCTCCTTGACTCGGCTGTGAAGCTCCTTCATTTCTTCTGCAAAGTCTTCTTCACTAGCACTCCTGAATTCAGCTTGTTCCAAATCTTTTAATTCAGAAACTCCCCTTGGCTGCATTCCATATACAATTTGGAATGGAATCTTCCCTATGCTTATGTTAAGCAAATCATTATAATAAAATTCCTCCTGTGGCAGAATGTGATCCCATTGACTATGGTGTTCAGTCACTAAGCTCCTCAACAAATCTCCCAAGCTTGTGTTCACGACTTCTGTCTTCCCATCCATTTGAGGATGATATGCTGAGCTAAAAGAAAAACTTGTCCCCGGCTTCTTCCACTAGGTCCTCTAGAAATGTCCAACAAACTTGGTATCTTGATCAGAAATGATACTCCTTGGCAAGCCATGAAGTCTGACGACTTCCTTGAAAAATAGGTTTGCAATATGAGTTGTGTCACTGGTTTTCTGGCATGGTATGAAATGTGCCATTTTTGAAAATTTGTCGACTACCACAAAGATTGAATCATAACCTCTCTATGTTCATGGAAGTCCCAATTTAAAATCCATGCTCACTGCATCCCATGACCTTTCTGGTATGAGTAATGGTTGGTATAACCTTGTGTTCTTCCTTTTCCCTTTTGTGTGCTGACAAATCTTGCATCTGTCCACAAATTTCTTAACATCTGTCTTCATTCCTGGCCAAAAATATGAGCCATTCAACTTTGAGAATGTCTTATCATGACCGAAGTGTCTGACCAATCCTCCACTGTGTTTTTCCTTCAACAAGTTCTCCCTCATGGAGAATTTTGGAATACATAACTAATTGCCCCGGAATAATAAACCATCCTGGATCATATACTCAGTCCATTGGCTTCTATCCCTGAGAATTCGATTGTCAGATGCCTCATATGCCTCCTTAAAATCTGGGTCATCCCTATACATTTCTTTGAGGTTATCAATACCCAAAGTATTGACTCTGAATTCCTGCATAAGCAAACATTTCCTACTCAAAGCATCAACAACTTTGTTAGCAGTTCCAGAAATATGTTTAATCACGAAAGTAAAATTCTACATGAATTCAACCCATTTAGCATGTTTTTGGTTCAACTTCTCTTGTTGAGTCATGAATTGTAAAGAATGATTATCATTGTACAAAACAAACTCTTTAGGAACCAAATAATGTCTCCATTTATTTAGCGCTTGTATGACTGCATATAATTCTTTGTCATATGTTGAGTAATTAATCTTCGCTTCATTAAGTTTTTCTCTGAAATATGCAATCGGCCTGTCGTCTTAGCTCAAGACCACTCCAATTGCAATTCCACTCGCATCACACCTAACCTAGAATGTCTTGCTAAAATCTGGCAAAACCAGAATTGGTTGCTCCGTGATCTTCTTCTTTAGCAGGTTGAAGCTCTTTTCTGCTTCTTCTATCCAGTGAAAAGATTTATGTCTTTTCTTCACCGTATCCATCATTGGTGTGCTAATTCCACTGAAATTTTGAATGAATTTCCTGTAGAAACTAGCCAAACCATAGAAGCTTCAAACTTCAAACACAGTCTTCGGTTATGGACAATTCTTAATTGCATCTAGCTTTTCTAGATCCATCTTCAACTCATTTGCAGAGATAACAAAACCTAGATAAATGAGTTTTGTCCTCATAAATGATGATTTCTTCATATTTATCAGCAATTTCTCTTGTTGTAATCTTCTCATTACTGCAACTAAATGCTGCAAGTGTTCTGCTCCTGTTTTGCTGAAGATTAATATATCATCAAGATATACGATGACAAATTTACTAATGAAATCTTTCAGGACTTCGTTCATCAACCTCATGAAAGTATTGGGTGCATTCGTTAAGCCAAATGGCATGACAATCCATTCATACAGCCCCTCATTCATCTTAAATGTTGTCTTCCATTCATCACCTTCTCTCATTTGATTTGATGATACCTGCTTTTCAAATCAATCTTTGAAAAACACTTTGCTCCACTCAAGCAATCCATCAAGTCATCCATCCTTGGTAATGGAAATCTATATCTGATCATAATATTATTGATTTCCCTTGAGTCTGTACACATTCTCCAGCCTCCATCTTTCTTTGGGCTGAGCACTGTTGGAACAATGCATGGACTCAAGCTCTCTCGAATCAATCCTTTGTCCATTAAGTCTTGGACCTATCTCTTAACTTCTTCATTTTCCTGCGGTGTCAACCTGTACGTGGATTTGTTCGGTAAACTGGATCCAGGTATAAGATCGATATGATGGATTATACTCATGATAGGTGGTAACGAATAAGGTAGTTCATCCACTACTATATCAGCAAATTCTCCTAGCAACTCCTAGATTTCTTCTGGTAAATCATCTATTCTCGTACTGGTCAAAACAATTTTGGGCTTCCTGACCACAATAAATTGTGTTTTTTCCTTCTTCTTAACCTCCTTAAGAAGTTCCTTCCCACTCATGATAAGTACAATGTTGCTCATCTTTGTTTTCACCTCTTGGTTTTTAATCGACAACAACATGTTCATCCTCCCATTCTTATCCAGGGTGTACGTGTTCTTTCTCCCATCATGAATCACATTCCTATCGTATTTCCACGGTCTACCCAACAATATATGACAAACATCCATGGGAATGACATCACATAATATTTCATCTTTATATCCTCCTATTTTAAATTCAACTAAACACTGTTTAGTGACATTTCCCTGATGTCCTTTTCATAGCCACGAAACTCTATATGGGCTTGGATGTGCAACAGTCTCCAGCTCCAACTTTTCTACCATCTTTGTAGATACGAGATTGTCTGTGCTACCGCTATCCACTATGACCTTGCATACCCTATCTTTGGTTTTGCAAGCAGTCCAAAACAAACTCTTTCTTTGGGCTGGGTTCTCTGCCTCCTTCTCTGGCTTCAAGAGAACTTCCCTCATCATCAAAGATCTTCTGCCCTTAGCATCTACTTCCTCAACATTATGTCCTTGAGCTTCGGAAATGTGAGTTTCACCACCATCTTTTTTCTTATCTGGATACTCATAGGATTTATGTCTGATCTTTCCATAGAAAAAGCATTTTACTTCACTGCCTCTGCCTCTTCCTCTTCCTCTAGCTTGAGGAAAAGTATTTCTATCAGCATACTACCCTCTTTGTGAGCTTCATCCTCTCTCATGTTGAGTTTGAGGTTTCTTCCCCTCTTCATTAGATTTCTGAGTTCTGTCTTGGGCGATTTTTTTGCCTCTGGCTTGACTTCTACCTCGGCCTCTTTGACCTTGCTTCTGGCTCAACTTATCTTCAGATTTCAGAGCTATCTGATAAACATCTCCCACATTTCAAATGTTCATCATGCTCATCTCATCTTGAATGTCATACCACATACCATTCATGTATCTAGAAAAATTTTCATCATCGCTTTCCCGATGACCTGCTCTGATATTTATCTTGTAGAACTCTTCAGTGTATTATTTCACTGACATAATCTTCTATCTCAAATTCTACATCCTTCGAAACAGAGTGATTTGATAATCCTTGGGTATAAATTTGTCTTTCATCTTTGCAACCATTCTATCCCAGCTTTTGATTTTCTACTTTCCCTTGCAGCGTCTGTTAGCCTGCCGTTCATCCCACCATAGTGTTGCATTCCCTTTAAGTCTAGTAACGACATGTTTGACCTTCTTGTCTTCCTCGACATCCTCATAGTTGAAGTACTTGTCTAGAGATCTAATCCATTCTAGAAGCTCTTCAACATCTAGGTTTCCCTCATACACTAGAATGTCCATTTTTTCTCTGGCACCTATCCTTGCAACAGCCCTGAATAGGCATTCATCCATAGCATCTTCGAATGCAACTTCTTCTCCTTTGTTTCCAACTTCATTTTCACTTTCAGCCTCGCTGATATCCCCAGCATGAATTGTGCACCTCTGTGCTGTCTCTATAGCATCGAGCTTGGCATGTAACTCTCACATTTCTCTTTCTCTTGCTGGGTCAGGCATTGGCACTGGTCTATCTCTTCTTCTCGACAGCATGGCTACAAAATGTTCCCCTGTTCTCTCTACTATAGAAAGAAAAGAACTTTTTCTAAGCTCTGATACCACAATTGGTGCAGACCCCCGACCCTCGGGCCAAGATCTACGTAGGATAGTTCCAAATCTTCCCCTGAGTCTGATTGACTCTTTGATTTCCCCTAAGGGAATACTTCACACACACACAAACATGTGTATTCCATAGGTCCTTCTGAGTTATGCCTATGTGATCAAACACCGACGTTAACTCCACAACCGACCAATAAATGTGATCGGCTTTTTCCCTTTCGGGATTTCGGATTTCGCGATTTCATGAATCCTGATGTCGAACCCCTTGTCTCTTCAACATTTGAAACCTAAAACGCCAATGGGAGTTGACTCCTTCAATGTGTCAAACAGATGCCTCTTGTTTCCACTTATTTCGGCTTTTCAGAACTTGAGTGAATGACCAACACTCGTTCCTCTTTTCTTATGATTTCCTGGTTTCCAAAATTTTCCTCCTTTGGCAAAATCGAAGGTCTTTCGGGATTTTCCCCAAAGCTTGACCACCCCTTTGACTTCCATTGTACGTACCCTTTGACAAATGATTAGGACCCACCTTTCAGCTTTTTCCTTTTCGCGATTTCGGGAGTTGTGTGACCATGCAACTCTACCTCTCGACTCCCGCAACCCCGAAACCCGAAGTGCCAAAATCCCAAAATTCCACACCAAAGTCCTGTTGCATTTTGCAACTTTGGGATTTTCACTCCACTATGTCCTGTCTCCTTGTCGTCAGGATTCCTGGTATACCAAACCCCGAAATACCGAAATGTCGATGTTTCACACCAAAGGCACGTCGCATTTCGTGACTTTGATGTTTTCAAGGCTAAGGTCCCGGTTCCTTGTCACTGGGATTCTTGGTATGCCGAACCCCAAAATACCAAAATTATGATGTTCACTTCAAAGGGGATCAATGGTTGTGAACCTCCCCTGATCCAACGACTGGTGTGATTTCGCATACCGGGAATTTGCTATGCAGTGACTCCAAAATCACTTGCCACTCCAAACTCCAAACCTGAAATATCAGATTTTGAGCACAAGATCAATGACTCCTGATGCTTCTCATCCAACGGTCATTACTCCTCCTGAGATTTCACTTGTGGACTTAAGTCTCCAAGAGAGATCCTGCTTGCACTCCTTGTGGCAATATTTTAAATAACCTCTGGTTATTTGAGTCCTCGGCTTTGTGCACTCTTTGCAACATCAATCCTTCCACCTTCACCTTAGTTGATAACTTTTAAGGTTTCAACTATCTTGCACACACCTTGCACGGCTCTGTGCCTCACCTGCACTTATGTGGGAAATGAGAACAACGATATCTCTCCTGAGCTTTTTGAGATAAAACTCAGACTCTTGTCAATGCACACCTTGCGGACGTTTCACTTCACTCCTTGCAGGAAATCTCAGGATGAGAAACAATTGAAACTCATTCTTCTCCTCTCTCAGAATTCATATACTTAACATGAAATCACACACTCAACACAACATTGAAACAAATGCATAAACAAAGAGAATAAAAAAATTGTAAGCATACCATTCAACAATTGTAAACAGTAAGCATCATAACACCATGAAAATTGAGTCAAAGCTTCATATATTAACTCAAGTGCTCTTGTACATGGGCTCTTCTCTACAGTTCTCTACTTTAGCTCTCAATGATGATAATGTTACAATGATATAAGGGTGAGGGTGTCTATATCTGTTTTCCCTCCTACTCTCTACACTGTCTAATCTATGAATTCAAATCCACCCACTTTCATTAATTATGTATAAATTCCTTTACATTCTACAGATGAGAGCAGTGCTCAAGATCTGTTTACAACATCTAAGATATAAATGTAAGTATGGTTCCCCAACTATCACATTAATATACACTTCATTAATTTTTCAAAACATTTCAAAAACGTGCGCTGGTGCTTTTCCAGCTGTCTTCTGCCTCTTACGTTGCTTGCTTGGCTAGCTACTTACGATGCTCCTGCATCAGTAGTGTATTCATCATTAAAATTTGGTTGTGTGGGTTCCATATTTGACTCAGTATATGGCCTTGACAGAAAGCAAGGGTAATCTTCTTCTATAACATTACCTAAGGAGCCCAAATGGAGAAGGAGTGGCTCGAGAGGAGCTTACAAAGTTAGGTTAACTAGAGGAGTGGAACCTTCCTTAACCATAACTAAGGCTCTCTCAGGATTTTATAACAAAGGATTAGTAACACTCCCTACATCTGAATGATTCTAAACATATTCACAGTAAATGTCTTCAGGTTAGTTAGGAGGTAAAGTTTTGTAGCCTTCTGGAGGCAACCCTTGCATCCTACGTGATCTACGAAGACCTTTATCGTCTACGGTCTCAATTTTGAAAGACAACAATGTAAATAAACAACACTTGCTAAAGAATCTAGAAAACCAACAAGAAAACACAACCTTCTCTCAATGAACGTGGTAGTTGGTGATGAAATCCAACATCTTGTGATCAAATTGAGAAGGGGCTAGGATATGAGTGGGTGGATCAATTGCATTGGTGAGATGCTTAATAGACTTACACCTTGGTGAAATCTTTCTCACGGTTTTAGCCGTGGGTTACCCTCCAAGGAGCCCAAGTGATTTTGACCAACTTCTGTTCTAGGTACAATGAAGACATCCCTTCATTGTCACCTCGTGTAAGGACCCTAAATATTGTGGCTAATAAGGATACAAAATCACAATCAGCCTCTAGGTGGGTATAGTTGACAGTCGAGTCCGAACGTATGGGCAGGATATCAAGTTTGAAATCCTTCAAGAGAACTGAGGACACGTGGACTAGTAAACTCTAGAGGACCCCAAACGGATTCAGAATTCATGAAGCTACAAGCCCAAATGAAAACAATTGAACCTTAAAAAGAACTCCTATTCTCATAGGGGCAGACCCGAGGTTCACTCCAAGAGCACACCAACAAGCCCAAGCTACTGGCCCTTTCGACAGCACCTGCGAAGCAGATGCAGTCTCACTCGAGGAAGCTATGAGGGGGTTGAAGGACAGAGATGTCTACAACCTGGGGAATATCAAGTGGATCTAGTAGAACAACACCACAATATGTACTTATCACTTATCAAGCTAGATCTATCCTGCACAGTTATAGATATGATCTAACATAGCAATGAAAATAACAATACAACAACAACAGAGATCAAAGCATAAATCACACATCCACAACACAAGGTATACGTGGTTCACCCTCTCTCTAGGGCTACGTCCACATAATTGTGCTTATGATTTATTAAGGAAAATCATACAGTTCTTGTTTTTTCTCTCAGCTAGCAGATCTTCTTTCTTCTCTCTATCTCTCTCTCCCCTTCCTGTGCACCGAGTTGCAGGACTTGACCTTCACAGACAGCTGAATACCTTACAATCCAATCCTCTCTCTTAACAGAGCTATACCAATACTCAAATGACCAAAATAGAATAAACAACAACAACAAAAACAACAACAACAACAACAACAACAACAACCCAACCCAGGTCCTCTTGAACTTTATTTATACATTACAATATCTCATCGACAGCCTTAGGCTGAAACCTAAGTGCCAAAACCCTAAATACCAAAACCCTAGGTGTCTAAAACCCTAGGTCAACTTGACCTTCTTTTTCTGGGCTTCTCCAACCTGTATTTCCTTCCTTCTCGCATGGTGCTCTGAAGCATCCAACGGTGGATTTTCCCACTTTCTAAGTCGTCCTTGATTCCTCTCCCTTGTTGATCTATTATCCTCGATCTCCTCATCCAATGGCTTGCTTTTTTGCACTTCACTCCATCTTTTCTTCTCTTTTTCTCACTTCAACCTAGTGATAGTTACTGTGTGTCTCGTGAATCTGAATTTTTACCTTTTCTCCCTTTTACTTCACTTCCTTCCCCAACCAAGGGCCAACAGACCCCCAACACTCACTTGTGACTCGTCCTGAGGCACTTCAGATCTAGTTCCTCTGTTTTTCTTCGAGTTGGACTACGTAGTGCAACCTTTTCTTTCTTCTTTGTGCCTCCTTTCCATCCCTGTTGTTATTGGATAAATCCATAGGTGCGGACACTAACCGATCACCCTAGATCCACCTGGATCTAGAACAAAGCAAGACAGAACATGACTCTTTCCCTAGATTTTGACCATTGAAGTAAATAGGAGGCAAGAAAAAATAACATACCTTATTATCGCTTCCTATAGTCTTTGTTGCTCCCACTTTGCTCCAGTTCTCTCGTGCAGCCAAGACAAAGACAACACAAACCAACCAAAGTGAAGATAGCACAATCTATTCAACAGTCAATCTACGTATATGATCAAGGAATTATACAATAAAGTGGAAATATCTTTATGGGAAAGGGACGTGCTACTGTATCATATTAATGGAAAGTAAAGATTACAACCTAAGCCTTGATGTCATAAACTTCGTTTCGGTGGCCCTTGGCTCTGACACACACACTTTCTCCACTCCTTTCATGAAGAAGATCCACTCCTATTGATAGGCTTGCTGTAGTCTCCAAGATGTTGTTCAAGCTTCAGTCCTTCACACAATTCTTTCACCAATTCTACAATGAATCTTCCTTAACCTTTTCCATGAGAATTCACTCAATATATAGGAGAGAATGAATCGTTTACTTGGATAAGAATGATCCCAAAATATCAGGGAATCCAGTACTAGGATAACCATTCGAATGCCAACCCATTCTTCTAGAAGACTCCCTTCTAGAAGCTTCGAGAATTCATCTTTTTCCTTGCTTTAGAAAGAGTTCACACCCTAGCAGTTCAACATAGTGCGAGAAGTTCACACCCTGGCTTAAGGAAGCCTTCTAGAATGGGTCATTCTCGCAACCAAATATACTAGTAGCCTGCGAACCTTCTTCAAAAATGAGTTTTCTGGGAAGAGATGAAAGTAACTTTTCTCAGGAGAAAGTTCTTATGAAGAGCCTGAGTACACCATCATCAATACATCATCACGACAACCAAAATCATGGGTAACAGAATGCCCCCCAAAGTATGAGGTTGGAATCAGTGACAGCTGAAAGACTTTGTAAGCTGCATGTGTGTGTCGGGAACCAGGAGCACACCTAATCGGAAACCTGCGAACAACCAAGCATTTGCAGAATATCATATATGCAAATTCTGAGGTAGGCATTCCCATACTTAGATCATAGACTGATGACAATTGTAGACCTAGGTCATGGCCACCAATCATACACCGTGGATCCAGGCCATCAAAATATAGCATAGCCACCAGGAATACACTGTGGATCTATGCAAAAAATTCAAATTGAGACGACATGGCCATGAGACATACACAGTGGATCTATGTGTCACAGATTATACATACTCCATCGCAACTTGGACAAAAGAGATCATATCCAGGGTCTTCAATCTCTTCGTCCAAAGTATGAATCTAACCTTGTGATTACATGTGTTGAAGTCAAACATGGCAGAAACCACTTGATTACGGGTCATTGATAAAACCGTTAACAAGTGCGAGGGAAATCACCATTGATTTCAATGACTCCCAAGGTACCCTAGTACAATCCATCGAGTGTGAATTAATGATTTGAAGTTGAACATCTAATGGAATCTTTCGATCAGGGGTCAATGATGCAAACCCACTGTCGAAAGTGAGGAAACCTGCCATTGAGGCATGCAAGCTCCAAGGTACCAAATAATTTCTAAGTCTTGATTTCGGATAATGAGCTGAAGTTGAAAGAACAAAACTCATCACAGGAGGGCCTTGATGTATCCCCCATCAATGACACAAAATGAGTAACATATTTTGAAGCTGAAACATAGTATTTTGCAAATTAGATCAGACAAAGGGAAGGCTAACACAGAAAGAATGGACAACTACAGATGGCCAACTCAATATAGGTTTCAGATGGACTTCTCTTGAACATATGAATGACACTACCAATGATTTGGCAGCATTGACTCAAAGACGACACAGGGAATGACCTTGTAGCAAATCGAATGAGAGACAAATGGATTTCCCAAACCGGCTTCAAATGATGAATAGGGGGTGTCATGTTCAAGAGTGACACTTACTGCCAATTAATACGAAGATGATAACATATCCCTTTCCCAAATTCCCCCCCACCATTTCTGGTGAGTACCTCTTTATTTTTATGCAAGCTTGAGGAGGATAACATATGCTTGTTGATATAAGCTCATCCTTCAGATGAGTCCCTCAGAGTATGTTTAATGAACCCTAAGAAGGAGTGGTTCGGTCCCATTACGAGTCCATCAATGTTTGTTTAACGAGTCCAGAGATAGAAAACTCGAAGGTTTTTCATGATTATAGAGTTTGGAAAAACACTTAAAAGAGAACTCTCTCAGTTCCTTTTTCATAAAATAGTCCGGATGAGACCGAAAAAGAGATAAATTATCGCTCACCAGACGCTTACTTCAAATACTTTATCGAGCATGAAAATAGCAAGGTCGCTCGATGATCTTTTCATGTTTAGAGAGTTTGAAAAGAGCTTAAAGAGGATTCCAGGGGGGTTGATTTTTTGTATAACCTTGTTGAGCCTGAAAAAGTGATAAAAGTATGCTCGATCGTGTTCTCATGTATTTACTGTTAGGACCACACAATGTACCCTTTTTGCCCATACTTTTTTCCATTATTATACCCTGGATCACCTGTATTTAGACTTATACTATCATTTCATCTGATCATTCCAAGGTATACAATGTCCTTTCTCATTACTACACGTTTAATCTGTTTTGCATAATATTTTACATTACTTTTGCACTTAACCATTGATTAGAAGTGCATAAGTGTCCATAACTGCAGATTACAATTCAAGGCCGGTGCTGAAACACAGAACTATCCAAAGTCGTTGTTGAACTGATGCTGAAACACAGAGCTGCTACACAGTCCGAGGTCGCATATGCTGAAACACGGAGCTGCTACACAGTCTAAGGTTGCATATGCCGAAACACGGAGCTGCTACATAGTTCGAGGAAGCAGATGCTGAAACACAGAGTTGTCACTCAGTTCAGAAGTGCAGATGCTGAAACACAGAGGAGACCACCACGATGCTGAAACACAAGCCGTTATAGTTAGCAGTCAAGGCCGACACAGTCAAGAGCGCAATTCACATGGCTGAAACAACCCGTGAATTGCGATGCTGAAACAACATCAACAACGATGAAAAGGAGCTGTTACACCAGCCGTAACAGCAATACCTCGTTCAGCTCCTGTATTAGCATTCAGTTGCGTGAGAATAGGACATCCTATGCTGATTTAGAAAGAAGATCCGATTAAATTATACATTGTAATTTTTAGATATTGCATCGAGGAGATTCCCTCTTTAAAAGAGAGGGAATTCTTCATTCAGGCATCCAAGTTTTGATGTATTGAAGAGCTTCAGAGAAGCGGGACGCATTCTGTACTTCCAATTTGTAATGTGATATTTCAACAGATGAATATAAGATTGCTTTGAGTATCCTCCTGTAGCTTTTC
Organism: Picea engelmannii; assembly: GCA_009831015.1. Classification (NCBI taxonomy): domain Eukaryota; kingdom Viridiplantae; phylum Streptophyta; class Pinopsida; order Pinales; family Pinaceae; genus Picea; species Picea engelmannii. The sequence goes on from ML777741.1 coordinate 627,802, forward strand.
GTTCAAGGGAATCTTGTGAGAAGGGAGGGCCCACCTTCTTCACAAGATTCACCCATTAGTTAGAAGTGTGTTTGTATAATTTCTGTTCATGTTTTGTTTAACTGTCGTTGTTGAAACACTGTTTTAATGAATTTTGCTTTGCTGAAACACTATTGACTCTGTCTTAGTTATTGAATGAAAATTGTAATTCTTTTTATCAGCAATCTTGTCTGATGATTTCGTGAGACTAGCAGAGAATTGGTTAAAGGTACCTGCTCAGACAGAAAGGGATCGGGACATCATATCCTCTGTAGAATTTATTTAATGCTACAAGTGTGCTAGCCAGAGATTTGGTTAAAGTGTCCCTGCTCAGACAGAAAGGGACTACAACACCTTGTCTTCTGTAGGTTTCCTTTATCCCTGCAAGTGTGCTAGCCAGAGACTTGGTTAAAGTGTTCCTGCTCAGATAGAAAGGGACTACAACACCTTTTCTTCTGTAGATTTCCTTTACCCCTGCAAGTGTGCTAGCCAAAGATTTGGTTAAAATGTTCCTGCTCAGACAGAAAGGGACTACAACACCTTGTCTTCTGTAGGTTTCATTTACCTCTGCAAGTGTGTTAGCCAGGGATTGGATTAAGGGTTCCTACTCAGAAAGGAAAGAACCAAAACATCCTGTTCACTGTAGACTT
>ML777741.1:628519-641459 GCA_009831015.1 Picea engelmannii
TTCCTACTCAGAAAGGAAAGAACCAAAACATCCTGTTCACTGTAGACTTTCCTTGGTGTTAGCCAGAAACTGGGTTAGAGATCCCTACTCAGAAAGAAAGGAATCAGACTGCCCTGTTCTCTGTAGACCTCAACCCTCACAAGTGTGCTACAACAGAAGTAAGGCTCAAGGCTCCTGCTTATACAGAAAGGAACTAAGTGCTTTGTTTTCTGTTAGATAGAGTTAATTGTTTTCTGCATTATTAATTTCCTGAAAGAGTGTTAGTACTGAGTCTCTATTGAGAGTAAGGGTCCTATTCTCTGATCGCAAGATAGTTGTTCTTTCCCATTGCAGTATTATTTTTAATGTAATCCAGGATTCTTAATTAAGATTTAAAGAATTGCAATAGGGGAATTGCTTTCTTGTGATTTAATTCAGAGCTTCAGTTCATTCCAGCAAGTAAAGATAGTATAAATTCCTTTACTACAACACTAAGTGCTTTTGGAATTGAGCATATATAGTGCGTGGCTATCTTTGAAATAAAAGACTTCCCTGGGTTGATAATTTATGTTTCACTTGGTTGTTTAGAATTAATTAAGCAATTATAGTGACCAACATTTACGAGCGCAAGAACGGACAAAAACCACGCTCAAGGTTTTTATATAAAAACCATAAAAAATAATCAAAACACATAACGACAAAGAAAAAATATGTCTGTATCCCTGAATAGGAACCTTGAAATCATTATGCTTGCAAAAATTACACTCAAAAGTACATTAGGGATTAGGGTTTAATAGATAAATAATAATAAAAAGCCAAATGACATAGTAAAAAGTAAATAAAATGGAGTAACAACTCTTTTACCATATCATTTTTACCTTTCCACTATTTGGAGCTCAAAAAACCCCTCTTTTACCCTCCAAGTTCGGCATCAGATTGCGGGAGCTACGAGCATTCATTCAGTAAGCTGTCAGCGACAGTAAGGTAGGCTCTTTGTCCTTAACATTTTCATGGTTTAATTTTGCAATTTTATTGGTTAAATTTCATTTTTTGGGTTGATTTTACAAGCCCTATTTGCACACTGCCATTCTTGCAGGAAGGCTACACGAGACCTGCGAGAATGGGTGATTCTCACAGGTGACGCATGAGCAGCCTGCGAGGTTCTCACACTGTTCACATAGGGCACCTACGAGAACCACAATGCTCAATTGTTTTTTTTTAAAATTACCCAAAGAACAAGAACCAATCAATGAAAATTGTTGCTAATCTTCTTTTGGTGCTCCTTATGCAGATAATTGGCCAGCAAAATGGTGCTTGAATGGCGTGAAAGGGAACATGAAAAAGATAATACAATGACCGAAAATCATCCACCTACTATTGCTTCTTTGAGAGATTGTGGACTCCTGAAGTACTTTAGTATCCCGGGCATGAGGGCCCAAGTCAGGTTGTTAGAGTACCTAGCGCGTATGTGGGACCCTGATTAGCAGGTATTTCATGTGGGGGTCCACACACTGTCCTTAGACATTGAGGACATTTACTTTTTGACTGGATAGTCCTGGCGCGGGTACTATGTGAGACTGACTGGAAGCAGAGGTGGGGGGCTATAGATGAGTGAGTATTGTCGTATACACTGCGTTTCTGAGGCTGAGAGAAAGAAAGGAAAAGTAGCTATCTGGGGGGTATGAGACTTGACCCTCCATACTATCCTATTCACCATAGCTTGGATGGCTGGGAGTTCTGCTCCCCACATGGCTTTACAGAGTTACTTCTAGTATGCTATTGAGTGTACTGAGCCTCGGGTGTTCAAATGGGCAGATGCTATGCTTCGCAGTATAAAAAAACAATTGATTAAATGCAGACGAGGTGACCTGAAGAAATTCGGGTACGGATCTTTGTTGATGTCCTTATTCCTTGAGAGGGTTCCCTCACTAAGACTGCAGGTTTAGTGGAATATACTATCTCGCAGGGATCCGAGGATGCTGAGATGGTGTCGGATCATGGCCCAGCACGTAGCAGGACCGATCATCAAGTATGATGATACTTTCTTTGACTGGCTTCAACCATAGATGTTGATGGTTGACAACTATGCTTATGCCAGGTTGGATTTCTGAGGAGATCTAGATTTAGTACTATGAGAGGATGCATAGTGGGGGGACCTTGGTAAGAAGTACACACATTTTTCTCTTTTTAAATGTTTTGTGAATTTTATCATATTCAAATGTTTTTGTTTTATATGTTCGTCCAAAGACTAATACAAAATCGTTTGTTAATAACACAGATGTTGGACCGTACTGACCTCCTTGTACTTCTCCCATTCAGTGGTGAGGAGAGGTAGCAACACCACCACAATATACCGAGGATTATCAGGTGGTGGAACAAAATCTAGAGGGCTTGACTGTAGACATTCCAGACATGATTCTGGAAGAGGTTCCATGACGTGACCAACATCATACTGTAGGAGTATCAGCATCTATGAGTCGACTGCTCCATAGGGTTGCTAGGGAAATCATGTGTTACCGTGAATGTCATCCATGACGTCACTTTGTAGAAGCTATGAGCTTCAGATTTTGACATTTTGGTCTTCGGACAAACTTTTTGTAAAAAAAACTCTTTTGATCGTTATATATATACAGACGTCTTCTACCAGTTTATCATGTGTTATGTGAACATTGATGTGATTGATTTATAAATGATTCAAATGTATTTCTAATACATAATTATCCAATGCATCTATTAATGTATTTAGACATCTAGTAATATGTTGATATTCAATGTAATCAAAATAACGTTCCAAGAGGCGAATTCGCAAATACACTTGTAACAAAGTAGGACTTCGAATGGTATATACATTATTTAACTGTAGTATCACTAACTGTGAATCAAGTCGCACAACCAAATGACGAATTTTGAGCGAGATATCATCAACCAACAATTCAATAACGATGCTATACTCTGCAATGTTGTTGGTCGCATGGCCGAGACACACACCTCGTAAAGAGACAAGTTTGTTTGTAGGGGCATAAATTTTCCACGCAGTGGAAGCAAGGTTCAGAGTACTACGGCTAGCACCATCAGCAAAGCCAATATAGGGTAGAGAAGACTCCGACATATGGAAATCAAACACAATGTCACATAAGGGCAGAGACCAGATAATGACAAAAGCAAACTATAGTAACACACAAAAGGTATGATACATTAAAAATACAAGTACTTGTGCACAGATGAGTTTATGCATAGTACTTCTTCAAGTACAACCCATTCTTGGGTTCACTCAAAGGGATACCATCGTAATCTACCAACTCATAAGCTCCTTTTTCCAAAACTCGTTGAATGATATAAGGACCTCGCCACATGGGTTCAAATTTCCCAGCTCCTAACATATCTCGATCTTGTTCATAGAGAAGAACAAGATCTCCTTCGGAGAAAATGCGAGGCTTGACATGCTTGTCGTATTGGGCCTTGACACGTTTTTTCTGAGCTTCTATGACTAGGGTGGCGCCATGTCGAGTTTCATCTAATCGCATAAGATACAAAAGATGTTCTTCTTCAATAGAAGTGTTGGGTAGGAGTTCAACAGCTAGTTTCAAAGAAGGTATCTCGCATTCGATAGGGAGAATGGATTCCACACCATAGACTAACTGAAAAGGTGTAAACCTAGTAGCGGACTTGACGGATGTCCAGTATGCCCACAATGCTGAAAACAACATTGTATGCCAACTTGTTTTATGAATCCCTATCATCCATTGGAGCATAGTTATGAGAACTTTGTTGATTGCTTCAACCTAGCCGTTGGCTTGTGGATAATAGGGTGTTGAGTTATCATGGTGAAGACCCAACTTTTCAGTAAGTTCAGACATCATAAAATTCCTAAAGTGGCTACCATGATCAGTGACGATGGCTTGGGGAACACCAAAATGAGCTATGACGTGATTAAAAAGAAATAAAGTTGTGGTCTTTCCAGTGTTGTCAAATGTTGGCATCGCCTCGGCCCATTTCGTAAAGTAATCAACGACTACAATGATGTAACCATGCCCCCCAGCCGAGTGAGGATGACATGTCATGAAATCGATGCCCCATTTCGAAAAGGGACCAACTGAGACCATAGGGTGAAGAGGAGCAGGATGTGACCGAATTTTCTGATTATAGGTCTGGTAGGCATGGCATTTCTGAACGATGGTGATGCAGTCATTAAATAATGAAGGCCAAAAATACCCTACGCGTAAGATCTTTTGGGCAGTAGCATACCCAGACATATGAACACCACATGCTCCATAATGCCAGTTATTCAGAGCTTACTCAGCTTCATCGAACGTGAGACAATGTCGAAAAACAGAGTCAATCCCTTGACGATAAAGAGTATCCCTGAGGATAATGTATTGACGAGCTTGATAATGTATGCAACGTCGTTCGGTACTGGACAAAGTTGGCCAAAAAGTCTGGGTTTGGAGATATATAATGATATCCCCATACCAAATATCATCAATGCTAATAAGGAAAAGAGATTCATTGGGTAATGAATCTGCTGCTACATTTTCTGTGGCAGAATGGGGAAAGTCGCATATCAATTCAGCAAAAACTAAGGACTTCTTGGACTTGGCATGTTCGAATTCCAAGTCAAACTCTTGGAGTATCACAATCCATTTGGATTATTTTCCCCCAAGCAATTGACATGTCAAAATATGTTGCATAGGGTTGCAATGAGAAATCGCCGTAGTCTTATGTGAGAGGATATAGTGCCAGAAGCATTGGATGGCTTGAACAGTAGCCAAGGCCAGTTTCTCGACATGTTGATACTTGATTTTAGTTAGCGTGAGAGTTCGACTCAAGTATGAAATAACATGTTCATCGTGAGCATCATCCTCTTGGACGAGAACCATGCCAATGGTGTAATCCGAGGCAGCATGGTAAAGGAAATAATCGCGACTGTAAACTAGGGAAAAGATAAGCGGAGCTCGCATTAGAGACAACTTCAAAGATTCAAAAGTGTTTTTGGCAATGGTATCCCAGATGAACTCTGAATCCTTCTTTAATAGCCACGTAAATCCACGAGTTATCTTGGCATAATTTGGGATAAAACGACGAAGAAAGTTTTCTTTCCCCTGCAAACTTTGCAACTGACGAAGTGTAGAAGGAGGAGGGAGATTAAGGATTGCCTCAACCTTTATAGGATCCACCTGAATCCCTTGACGTGAAACGATAAAACCTAGAATATGGCTGGATTCTACGCAAAAAATGCACTTATGAGGATTTAAACATATACAATAGAACCAACAACGAACGAAAATGGTGCAGAGGTGGGTAGGGTGATCGACTCTGCACATAGAATGAGCAGGTAAATCATCCAAATAGGGTTGAACGATGTGCTTGATATCATGAAAATCATAAGACATAGCTCGTTGAAAAGTTGCGCCTGCATTCTTAAGACCGAAAGGAAGTTTTTGATAGGTAAAAGTACCCCATGGACAAATAAAAGCAGTCTTATGTTCATCCTCGGGAAGAATGTTGATTTGATTATAGTCGGAGAAACCATCCATGAGAAAGAAGATTTCACTTCCAGCGCAATCGTCGACAATCTGATCAACGAAGGGGGTAGGAAAGTTGTCTTTTGGAAAAGCTTTGTTGATATCCCTATAATCAACACATACAAAAATCGTACCTTGTTTCTTGTCAATCGGGACAAGATTGGAAACCCAGTCTGTGAGAGCCACCAGATAAATAAAGCAGGGTTTCAGAAGTTTCTCGACTTCGAGCTTTATAACAGCCGCTTTACATGGGTGAACTGGACGAAGGTATTTTCAGACAGGTTTAGCGTTGGGGTATGTCTTTATCTCATGTATGACAATCACAGGGTTGATACCTAGAATTTCTTTGTAGCTCCAGGCGAAGATGTCACGAAATTATTTGAAGAGGGATGTATAGGTGACTATTTTGTCAGGGGGGGAACACGAAGCTCCAATATGGACATTTTCAACAATCTTAGGTTTAATGGATATGTCAATAGGAATAGTGGGCGAAATATTGCTTAAGTTCCCTTCGGCAAACACATCGTGTGCAGACTCGGGAACCGTCGAGATGACAACAATGGTCGATGGAGTCGAAATCCATTGGTAGTTCTCAAGAGTGTGTTGCTCCAGAAAAAGGATGGAACGATGATGCCCATCATCCCAAGGGGTATCCTCCATAAAGGACATGATCATCTCATCAGTGGGAAAAATAACATGAAAAGGATCGGGAGACAACTCATCAAGAGAGGAGGTAGAAAGTGTTGCCTATTGAATCGCTTGATAGGGAGATTCAACTAGACTTAACGGCATCACATCGTCGAAACGAAGATGATCTCCAGGGTCAGGGACTATCCAGGGGTCGTGAGACGCAGGAAGCTTGTGAGGCACGGTGGAGATCATGTTGATAGAAGCAATGGATGAGCGTGGAACATCGGGTGGTGGAATAGGGAAAGTACCCATTAACGAGGAGTCCTTTAAAAGGCCTACACCAACGTTCTCATAACCCAGTGGGGTTTTAGCAATAAATGGTACGTTTCCAGTACGAGTATCGACACAACAACGTGCATGGAATCGATCCAACTACAGCCAAGAAAAAGATTATAATCAAGGAGAGCGTCAAAGACTTCCACTTCGACTTGGACCGTTTTACCTTCTAACATGATGGGAAATCAAGGAAAGGCACCGTAGGGCTTAAAACCAGAGCCATTGAAGGCTTTAAGAGTGTTCTGGGATTCGTTCAAAGGAGGAGAGCCAATGGCTTTCCAACAAGCAAGAGAAATAACACAAGTCGAGGCACCCTCATCAATAACGGTTCAACAAATGTTTTTGTCTGAGACAACCACTTGTATCTAAAATGAGAGTTGAGGGGGTAACCTTGGAATGTGATCTTCCAAGTCAAAGACTATCAAATTCGTATCTGTCGGGTCAATTCCACTGATAGCTTTCAACAGTTCCTTCCGTTGTGCGGGACAAGACTGAATGACTTCAAGGGCTGACACCGCAGAGGGTGCTTGGGCCAGATCTTCAACAATGTTGTAGTTTTGGGCCGCACGAGCATGAGGATTGAAAGACGATTTGTGAACGACGCCCTTGGGGGGGTTGCAGAACTGTGTCGAGGCTCGATCGTTGGAGATGAAGAGGACCGTTAGTAGGTGGAGTCACAGAAGAGGGTTGGACCAACGAAGGGGGTAAATCATCAACCTTCTCCTTAGATGGAGAATAATCTTTGGCTCGATTAGTGAGTGAAACGTTGTTCTGCTTAGAATCACCAGTACACATCAAAACATATGATGTTGTAGAAGAGGAGGGTTGGTCATGAATGACCAACTGAGCCTGTTGTTGAGACTGGAAGGGTTGGGACAAGACAATCGGGGCAGGTGGTTTTGGAGATCCTTGAAGGAACTTGGTGACCTCGACACGTCATGGACAATCCTTCATGTAGTGATCATCACCACAGATAAGGAAAGGGTATCATGGTTTGCGCTTATTCCAATCATCAACAGGGGTAGTTTTGGTTTTCTCTGCTTGAGAATTATTGTTTCCCTCCTTATTCTTGCCTCTCCCCTTTTTAGATTTGTTTTTACCGGCTGGGGTAGTTTGGATGAAATTTACCTCAGAAGTCTTGCCGATGGGAGTGGAAGGAGATGGAGCATTTTGAACATTAGAAGAAGCAGAATTAGGGTTAACACTTGACACAAAATGTGGTTGGGCTTGAGAAGAGCCAATCACATCATCAGCTGCATGCGAGGCAGCTGGAGTAGTTGAAGGATTGAAAGTATTAGGATGAGGTAAGTCAGGTAGTAAATCGTAAAGGGTTCTGGTTTGTGAATAAATGAGGTCAAGATATTGAGAACGACTTATAGCCTGCTCTTCCGTGATGACGCTACCCATGGCAATGTCCTTACAGATTTTGTTCACAAATGATTTTGTAAACCATTCTACCAGTAACTGATCGGGGAGCTCAATTTTAATGAGACGTCGTCTCCTTCACCACTCATGAATATGATCAGATATATGAGTGCCTATAGTATGTTTGAAGGAAGTCAAAATCTCAGTCCCTGTATCATAATGGATCGGTAACTAGTAATGTGTAAGGAAAGCCATACCTAGGGTGTTGAAATCAGAGAAGAAACCTCATGGCAATTCAATATACCACTTTGCAGCAGAACCGGTAAGGGTTCGTTGAAAAATACGTAAACGAATAGAGTCATCCATTAACGAGTTGGATGAACACCATAGGTGAAAAGTCATAACATGATTGATTGGGTCCTCTCCCACTTTTCCGTCAAATTTAGGAATGTCCAATGGAAGCTTGACTGGAATAATAGGCCATTGGGGAGAGTGATGAATAGGATCATTTAAAATCCATGAGAAAGCCAGCAAATCCAAAGTGGCAAGAAAGGGTAACTGTCGATTCACTTGCGGGTACTGGTGTCTTTGGGGAGGAAGCCCTATTGGCAAACCAGTAGGACCATAAGCAGTCTGCATATAATGTGAAGACCCAGACATATTCGGTGGTGGTTGGAGAGGATAGTAGCTCATAGAATTATACCCTAGAACAAGAGCTTGAGTTTGATCATTTGCCCCCCAAATGGGATTGAACGAACCTGGATATGGTTGGCCCATGCTAGGGGGTGTTATGGACGTAGTTGGATACTACTACCCCGCTGTCAATTGAGGAGGATTTTGTATCAACTGATTCCAATACTGGGCCAAGGATGGAGGTATTTTTTTCCCATAAGGTGGGGTTAGTCCTCCCATCGAAGGTGGTGTTCCAATTGGGGGTAATGTTCCAATTGGGATTTGCCCACTGAGAGGGGGTTGTGTAATACCACCTTGGTGAAATTGTCCACCAACCAAAAACTGATAATTTGGAGTGAATGATGGAATAGTACCACTAGAATTAGGATTGGCAGTGGAAAACGAAGAAGGTCCTCCAAAAGGAAATTGAGGGAGTTTCAGAACAAAACCGGGAAGAAAGTGCCCAGAAGAAGAAGGACCACTAGGAGAGCCAGAAGGAGTTTGCGCAGGAGTAGGAATGGAAGCATTTAACGCACAGTATCCAGGTGGTAGTGTGCAAGATACCAGATATATAAAATATGCAGAAAATAAATAAAATGCTAGAAATGGCAGAATAACAATAAAATATCCAGCATAATCTTCATAATACACATAAAAGATATACGAAATAGCAATAGAAAAATCACTTTGATTTAGAAAGCAATGTTCACAGGCCTCTTCGAGGGGGAAAATTCCAGTCGAGCAGTGCTCTATTACAATAATCTCCAAGCTAGGGTTCTCATACCCTCGCCCCTTATTTATACTAAATATTTCTATTAAGAGAAGCATCTAGAGGAAGATCCTTCTAGAAGCGGAAGCTTCTATTAAGTCTTCTTACATCCGCCTTATTATATTTTATTGAAAGGACTTATTAATATTAACCTTTATTACATCCGAATACATTGATCTACCTATGTGCGGTTTAGGACCTTCACATGTCTGCCCCCTTAAGAACAACCTTGTCCTCAAGGCTTGATATGTGGAAACTACTGTAGAATGGTAGTTGGTTCCCAAGTGGCATCTGCTGGAGTCATATCTTTCCACTGTACTAGCACTTCCTTGATGGGTCTATGACACAGGCGACGCTCACGCTGGTCCAAAACTGCTTCTAGCTGTAGCCAAATGGATCCTTCTTCAGCTAACTCTGGAAGGTTGGTTTGATTTTCGCACCTGGATCCAATCACCTTCTTCAAGCATGAAACATGAAAGACAGGATGTAACTTCGACTAACTGGGCAGAGCTAACTGATATGTGACTTGTCCCACATGCTTGAGAACTGTGTAAGGGCCATAGAATTTGGGTGCTAGCTTCTGACAATGCTCGGCCTTGAGGGAAGTTTTCTTATATGGTTGTAGTCTCAGAAACACCTAATCCCCTTCTGCAAATTGAAGTTTAGAGCGACCTTGATCTACTTGCTGCTTCATTCTATTCTGTGCCATGACCAAGTTCTCTTTAAGGGTACGAAGGATATCCTCTCAGACTGTAAGTGTTTGGTCAACCGTTTGGACCTTCGAGGTACCTGGTAAGTATGAGAGAACTGAAGGTGGCTTCTGTCCATATATTGCTTCAAAAGGATTCATGCGAGTGGCTGTATGGTATGTAGTGTTGTACCACCATTCGGTGAGGGGTAACCATTGAGCCCACTGGTGTTGTTTTTTAGAGGTAAAGCACCTCAGATATGTTTCCAAACACTTGTTGACAACTTCCATTTGACCATCCATTTGGGGATGATAAGCTGAGCTGAGATGCAATTGTGTGCCTTGTAGCTTAAACAATTCTTGCCAAAAATTGCCTGTGAAAGTTGGGTCTTGATCAGAAAAAATAGAGTGTGGCATCCTTCTTATTCATATTTCTAGGACAGTGCATCTGCCATGACATTGTCTTTTTCCTTCTTGTAAATGATCTCATAATCATATCCAAAGAGCTTAGTCACCCATTTTTGTTGTTCCTGGGAGGAATGCGTTGTTCCATAAAGTACTTGAGGCTTTGATGCTCTATCTTAATTTGGAAGTGTTGCCCCAAGAGATACGGATGCCACAACTCAACGGCATGTAGAATCGCCAACATTTCTTTTTCATAAATGGGTTTGCCCAGATTCTTTTCAGACAGTTGCTTACTAGTGAAGGCCAAAGGTTGACCCTCTTGCATAAGGACAACGCCGATTCCTTTCCCTAAGGTGTCACATTCCAACACAAAGGTATTTGTGAAGTCGGGAAGGGCCAGAACCAGAGTGGTGCACATGGTGGTCTTCAAGGTTTGAAAAGCTTGAGCAGCTGCTGGAGTCCAAGTGAAAGATTTCTTTTTGAGGAGAGCCGTGAGAGGTGCTGCAATCTTTCAATAGTTCTTAACGAACTTGCGACAATACCTTGTGAGGCCCAAAAATCCACACAAGATTTTGAGAGTCTTTGAGTGTGGCCAGTCTTGCATAGCTTCAATCTTTTTCGAGTCCACCCCGACACCATCCTTTCCCACCAGATGACCCAAGTATTCTACTTCTGAGGCACCAAAAGCACATTTGGACTATTTCAGGAAAAGTTGGTGCTGAGAGAGTAGGTGAAGAACTTGATCCACATGAGTAATATGGTCTGCCCAGGTTTTTCTATATATGAGGATATCATCAAAGAAAACTAAGACAAAATGACGGAGAAAAGGGTGGAAGACATGGTTCATGAGGCTCTGGAAGGTGGAAGGGGCATTGCACAAACCAAAGGGCATGACCAAAAACTCATAGTGGCCCTCATGAGTGTGAAAGGCTGTCTTGGGAATGTCGGCCTCTTTCATACGTATCTGGTGATAGCCAGAGCGAATATCAAGTTTGGTAAAGAATTGGGCACGCCACTCAATTCATCTAGGAGGTCATCAATGACAGGAATGGGAAATTTGTCTTTGATGGTTAGTTTGTTGAGAGCACAAAAGTCAGGACACATTCTCCAAGAACCTTCTTTCTTCAGTACCATGACAACCGGAGAGGAGTAAGGGCTCGTACTAGGATGGATGACTCCAACAAGAAGGAGTTCTTGAACCATTTTTTCAATTTCATTTTTTTGTGAAAAGGGGTGGCGATATGGACGTATATTAGGGGGAAGGCTTCCTGAGACAAGGGGAATGGAATGATCATGGACACCACAAGAAGGACATATTTCTTAGGGAGTGGAAAATACTACTTGATGTTTAGAAAGGAGGGCTTGGAGGTCTTGGGGCACTGGTGGGGTCTCTGTGGCTTGTATGGCATGGAGTTGGGCAATGACACCAGAATGACCTTTTTTGAGCAGTTTTTCCATGCGATGAGAACTGATGACCTCAGGTGAACCAACAGTGATGCCTTGAAATTTATATTGGTGGCCTCCTTGGTCGAATTACATGGTTAAGTTCTAAAAATCCATGAGAATGGGACCCAAAGTCCTTAGCCAGTCTGCACCCAACACAATGTCACAACCACCCATGTCAATAGCAAACATATGGGATTTGAGGTGGTAGTCACCTATTTGGAGATGCACATTTTCATAGCGCCCGCCACATTTCATAGAACCACCATTGGCAATCATGATTTGGAAATTGTTGACAGCATGGATGTAGCAATGGGTTTCTTGGGTAATGCAGTGATGAATAAAATTGTGGGTGCTTCCACTATCAACCAGAATGATGACCTTTCGGTGCTTGATGTAGCCGATTAACTTGAGGGTTTGGGGGGCAGAGAAGCTGGTGAGAGCATTGAGGGAAATGATCGGTTCCACTTCGGGAGGGTCAGAGGGAGGGTTTATGTCAGAGATTTCTGGTGACTCGGGCACAGGGGGAGTGTCATCATCTTCTTCTTGAATATCCTCAGAGATGGCCATAGAGAGCTTTTGTTCCTTACATTTGGCTTGGGAAATATTTGTCATCACAATTATAACAGAGGCCTTTGAGTTGGCGTTCAACCATTTCATCCCTGGTCAATTTTTGGATTTTTAATGGGGCGGAGGGAGTAGTGGGGTTTACTGGTTTAAGGAGAGGGATAAAGGAAGGCTTACGGTTTTGAGAGGAAACAATTTGTTGTGATTCTTTAGCTTTTTTGGTAGCCTCCACCCAAGTTGTAGGTTGAGCCATGAGGACATGGGCCCGAATATCCTCCTTGAGGCCACTGATAAAACACTCTCGAAAGAAAGCATCAGTCATGCCCTCTGTTCGAAAAGCCAGACGCTCAAATGAAGCTATGAAGTCTTCTACTATGCCTGATTGCTTCAATTTTTTCAAATGGCCCAAATGGTTGGTGTTAGTGTCAAAGCGTTCATAAAGCTCAGCAACAAATTGGGTCCAAGCAATATACCCTTGACGGGAAGTTTTTCTCCATTGCCACCATTGCCAGCGTTCTTGATCTAGATGGAGAACACCATACCGGAGTTTGGCCAAGTCATCTG
>ML777741.1:642186-684676 GCA_009831015.1 Picea engelmannii
GTGCATCAATAGATCTCGCCGGTTTAATTTCTTTATGTTGTTGTTTATGTTCCCCAAGGGTTAGGTATTCAAGGGTTCTACAGACAAGGGTTTGCCCTGTGCTATAGCTCTCTGATATACGTGTGGGGTCCAATAGTAGCACTCAGCCCAATATCTCAGGGCACTAACTAAGGAGGATAGACCGTACCCTTAGCCATACTACCCGACTACCCATGTACTAGAGAGTATCTTCCCGAGTGCTATTCTCGGTGACACTATAGCAGTCTTGCGGCTGATAGGTTTATCTAAAGAGGGCTTCAGGAAATCTAGGCCGATCCGTACACATGTGTTGTCTAAGCCCTACCACTCGAAGGGGTACTGACAGGGGTTACAAGGGTAGCCAACAGATGTGCGCTTAAGAACCACTTGTATTTCCTGTGTGTATGAATCCCTCAACCGCGGGTTTATGCACGTAATGATAGATCTCTGTGGCTTAAAGATGCCGGAATACGTCTCTACCCTGAAAAAAAATACCCACAATTTCTACCAAGGAAAGTGCTCTGATACCACTTGCAAGATACCAGATATATAAAATATGTAGAACATAAATAAAATGCTAGAAATAACAGAATAACAATAAAATATCCAGCATAATCTTCACAATACACAGAAATGATATACGAAATAGCAATAGAAAAAGCATTTTGATTCAGAAAGCAATGTTCATAGGCCTCTTCAAGGGGGAAACCTCCAGTCGAGCAACGCTCTGTTACAATAATCTCCAATCTAGGGTTCTCATACCCTCACCCCTTATTTATACTAAATATGTCTATTAAGAGAAGCATCTAGAGGAAGATCCTTCTAGAAGCGGAAGCTTCTATTAGGTCTTCTTACATCCGCCTTATTCTATTTTATTGAAAGGCCTTATTAATATTGACCTTTATTACATCTGAATACATTGATCTACCTATGTGCGGGTTAGGACCTTAACATAGTGTCAGGGCAACGTTGGGCGCTCGCGGTGTGTTTATAGGAGCAAAACTAACCGCAGTAAACCCAGTTGGAACACTCATAGTAGCAGCAAGATGGGCCATTTCGGCAGGGATGGTAAAGTGATAAGTGGTAGACACCGGTACTGTTTCTGTATTAGAGATTTCAAAAATCACAGGTGGGTTAATCTCGGAAATCACAGGAGAACCGGGACCAAAAAGGTCTTGCCAAAAAACACCCATAGACCAAAAAGGATCTTGTTCCCCAAGTCCAGTCTGAGATCCGGAATACACAACAATTAAGTCTCCAGAAGAGTTTTCTCACATAAAAAATCTCTCAAAATTTGGGTGAAGTCGAAAGTCCTCTCGAGTATTTGTAATTCAAACATGTTCTAGAGAGTCAGTTCGTTCCACTTGTGGTGTGGTGACAACTGTGGCTTCACTTTTTTTAGGAGAGCCCTCATGTGTACTTGTAGGCAAGGGTTGAGAACCGTCCAGATGCTCTGGAGATAAACCCTGCATTCTACATGAATGACGTGGGGGATCTATTGTAAACAAGTAACAAACTTTGCGAAGAAAATCCTATGGTCAACTTCGAGAAACAAACAACACACACTAGTAAAAAAAATCTAGGAAGCAACACCAAGAAAACAAGACCTTCTAATTTCGAAGCAACTAGTTGGTGATGAAATCCAATGTCACAACAATGAGATGAGAAGGGGCGGGGCTAGGGTGGAAAAGTTACGCTGATGACCTGCTTAACGAACTTACACCCTGGTGCAAGCTCCCACATATAATCGTGGGTATACCCTCCAAGGAGCCTGAGTGAGTTTGGTCAATGTCAACTCTAGGTACCGTGAAGACTTTCCCCTCCACAGTCACCTTAGGTAAGAACCTAGAGAGATAGGCCACTAAGGTCACCACCAACAATAATAAATCCTGTGGGAATAGTCGACAGTTCGATCCACATGCAAGGGCAGGGTATCTAGCCTGAAATAAACTCAAAAGGATTCCACTCATCATTGTGGGTATACCTTTGAGTGATCCCCGTAATACGTGCAATCTCTACACTGATACCAACAAAGAAGGGTGAGTAACTCTGCCAATATCAATGCGACCTAGTGCTTGACCCTTGTGTGAGAAGGGCTTCCCAGGACAAGATGTTGCAAATGGAATTTAACACTCTTAATCACAAGATGCTATTGTGTGTTTTGAGCTTTTGGAGAGTGTATCTCTCTTCCTACTCCAAAGCGCTAGCCTAGCTAAATGTTGGTGTAAAAGAGCCCTAGAAAAGAGTTAATAGATAAATTTTATGATTACGCAGTGTTATTAAGAGATGTTGTTTATTCAAGGGAAACGGAAATGAAACTTATGTTGTATGACTCTGACCCAACAATGCATGGATGAGAATGAAATATATCACTTTTCATTCAATGAATACTATGTATGGGAGGGAAAGAGAGAGTTTTCCAAATCAACCTTGAACTACAATGCAAAATTTCTTTTAAAATGCAAATGCAACAAATCACGCATCAAAGAACAATACTCTATTGCTTCTTTTTCAACACTTCAACAATTTGATTTTCAATGTTTTCGAAGACAAAAAATGATTTTTTTTGAAAGAAAAAACTTTTGTTCACTTTTCAAAAAGGATCCTCACTATGGCAATGAGAGTACAAAAAATCAGAAAACCAACGAACAAGAAAATACCCAATCCACTCTTTCAATGAAAGCAAAAATAAAAAGAAAACCAATGTAGTCTTTTCAAATGTATAAGAAAATGATCTTTCAAACAATAAGAAAATGAGAAAAGACCAAGCAACTCAACTTTCAACCAATCACTGGTTCTTAACTAATCAAACACACTCATATTCTGAAATTAGAGAGAATGGTTTTTCCAAGAGAAGTCAAGAAACAAAAGTTAAGACAAAAGTGTCAAGAAAAGCCTTGTAATCCTAAGACTGTTCATGCATGCAGACGAAGACAAGAAAGACGCCAATCAATGGTCCAAGAAACACTTATGAGGCACTTAAACTGATCTGGGCAGTTAAAAATTCCAAAACTCAAATCCAAAAATTTGAACAAATGAGTTTGCAGGCTGGTTGTATTACACAGTGCGAGAATCACTGATTCTCGCAGGTGACCCTTGAGCAGGGTGCGAGAACCTCGCACTGAACCTTAAAGGTAGAATGCGAACCCTACCAATTCTCACAGGCTACAATGAAGTGTAGTGTGAGAATGTCTGAACATAATCAAAATTTTGGAAAATGAAGCAAAATTAGAAAAGGCCTCTGGACCCAGAGGGTCTATCAGGATATCCTGAAGACTCAGAGATTTACAGGAAAGGAGAAAAGTGAAACAAGAGAAAATGGCCACAGAAAAACACCAAAAACCACAAAGAAAATGGGATTTCTCCCCAACGGAGTCGCAAATTTTTTTATTGGATAAATCCATAGGTGCGGACACTAACCGATCTCCCTAGATCCACCTGGATCTAGAACAAAGCACAATAGAACATGACTCTTTCCCTAGATTTTGACCATTGAATTAAATAGGAGGCAAGAACAAATAACATACCTTATTATCACTTCCTATAGTCTTTGTTGCTCCCGCTTCGCTCCAATGCTCTCATGCAACCAAGACCAAGACAACACAAACCAACCAAAGTGAAGATAGCACAATCTATTCAACAGTCAATCTATGTATATGATCAAGGAATTATACAATAAAGTGGAAATAGATTTATGGGAAAGGGACATGATAGTGTATCATATTAATGGAAATTAAAGATTACAACCTGATCCTTGATGTTGTAAACTTCCTTTTGATGGCCCTTGGCTCTGACACACACACTTTCTCCACTCCTTGCATGAAGAAGATCCACTCTTATTGATAGGCTTGCTGTAGTCTCCAAGCTATTGTTCAAGCTTCAGTTCTTTACACAATTATTTCACCAATTCTCCAATGAATCTTGCTTAACCTTTTCCATGAGAATTCACTCAATATATAGGAGAGAATGAATTAGTTACTTGGATAAGAATGATCCCAAAATATCAGGGAATCCAGTACTAGGATAACCATTCGAATGCCAACCCATTCTTCTAGAAGATTCCCTTCTAGAAGCTTTGAGAATTCATCTTTTTCCTTGCTTTAGGAAGAGTTCACACCCTAGCATTTCAACACAGAGCGAGAAGTTTGCACCCTGGCTTAAGGCAGCTTGTGAGAATGGATCATTCTCGTAGCCAAATATACTGGCAGCCTGCGAACCTTCTTCAAAAATGAGTTTTCTGGGAAGAGATGAAAGTAAATTTTCTTAGGAGAAAGTTTTTATGAAGAGCTTGAGTACACCATCATCAATACATCATCACAACGACCAAAATCATGGGTAACACCTGTGCAGACTGTCTTTTCTATGTCTGGTACCCAGTTTCAACTGCACCTGGTACCTAGACCGTTTTTCCCTTTGCATTTATTGAGAGTTGCGAGGTAGCTGGTTGTCATAGTACAACGTTTTCCAACTCCCATTAACCAATCCTTCTTTCCATTCTCCATCCAACATCTTCAGCTTCACAAATCCTCCTTCTGTGACATAGGCAATCTCATATGGTCTGAGCCAATGCATTCTAAACTTCCTAGGGTGTTTGATAAACTTACTATCATACATCAATACTAAGTCACCTTGCTTGAATTCCTTCTTCTTGATGTGCCTGTCATGATAGGCCTTCTCTCTCTCCTTCTGAACTTGTTGATGAAACCCGACAATGAATCTGTCCTCTTCCAGTTCAACCAACTGTGCAAGCCTCTCGTGAACAATGCTAGTATCATCCATGTCTGTGAATGAAACAATCCTTAAGCTTGGTACCAAATGTTCCATCAGGACAACAACTTCAAGACCATAGACCAACTTAAAAGGGGTCTTCATTGTTAATTTCTTGCAAGTGGTTCTATAGGCGCATAGTACTGCATATACTCTTAAATCCTAGTCATCCCTATTCACACTACAAATCTTTTTCAATGTTGTTTCTAAGATCTTGTTGAATGCTTGCACTCCCATTTTCTTGTGGATGGTAAGGCGTACTCTTCTGATGGTGGACTGCAAATTCTTCAGTTAGGGCTTCAATTTTCTTATTGATGAAGTGTGTACCTTGATCACTCATAAGGATCTTGGGGCATCCAAATCTGGTTATTATGTCATCAAATATAAAATGAACAGTTGTAGTTGCACTATAATACTTGAATTCTCTAGCTTCGACCCATCTGGTTAAGTATTTAGTCGCAGTAATAATGTACCTCACTCTTGTGCGCTTCCTTGGTGGGTTTATAGGTGCCATGAAGTCAATGGCCCATTTTTCAAATGCTTGTAGGGTCATCTGTGGTGCTAATGACATTTCATCTCTTCAGGATGGTTTTCCAACTCTCTATCATACATCACATGCTCTAGCATATTCTTTAGCATATCTGTGTAAGGTAGACCACCATAAGCCAGCTCACAGAACCTTCTGTGCAGTTGCTTTCCTTGCATAGTGTCCTCCTGCAATGCCCTCAAGAGATTCTACAAGGATCAGTGGTCGCTTTGTCTCCATAACACACCTTCTTAGTATCTCATCAGGTCCTATTTTGTATAGATGACCAACGATCAGTGAAAAGTCTGCAGCGTGTACCACTAGTTGTTTCTTCTGAGGAATTGTATACTCACTTGGTGCCATTCCTATTGATAGGAACTGGACTATGTCTGTGAAGTGGTCATCAATATTTCTAATGGTGAGCAATTGGGCATCCGGTAGTGTGTCCTCTAAGCTGGTGGGTTCTTCGCCATGTTCCAACCTCGAGAAGTGGTCAGGGCCCTTGTTCATTCTTCCTAGTTTAACTATGATTTCAAAGTCATATTCTTGAAACAATAGANCCCCCCCCAACACTGGCTTGTTGACTAGGTACTTCAGCGTGGAGTGATCTGTGAACATTTTAAAGTGTCCTCCCAACAAGTAGTGGCGGAATTTTTGTAGCGCATACACCATGGCTAACCCTTCTCTCTCTGTAGCGGTGTAGTTAATCTAAGCTGTAGATAGCTTCCTGCTGGAAAATGCTAATGGGTGGTCAATGTCCCCTTCTCCAAGTTGTGCCAGTATTGCTCCTAATGCAATAGAAGACACATCGATGTGTACATGAAACTCCTTGTTCCAATCTGGGAAAACCAGAATGGGCATAGTGACCATCTTCTATTTCAATGTGCCGAAGCTCTACTACCATTCATCTTTCCAGCCAAACTGACAATCCTTCTTCGACAACTTCTCCATCGGTGCTGTGATTTGGGCATAGCCCTTAATAAATTTCCTGCAATAGCCAATATGTCCTAGCGCAGTGCGCAGTTGTTTGACTGAAGTAGGTGGTGGAAAATCAACTATAATTGCAATCTTTGATGGATCAACCAACAATCCTTACTTGCATACAATATGGCATAATAGTACTCCAAATGGTGAGAAGAAGATGCACTTCTTCATATTTAAAGAAATTTGACACTGCTTGCATTTATCCAACATTAGCCTTAGACATTCAATATGGTTTTTCAACAAACTAAACACAGTCCAATCATCAAAATATGCTTCTAAAAACTTATGCAGAAATTCTTTGAATGCTTCGACCACAACCCTGGAAAAGATGGTTGGGGTGTTCTTCAGTCCAAATGTCATTACTTTATATTGGTAGGATCACCATTCGGTGGCAAACGTGGTCTTGTGGCGGTCTTCCTTGGCAATCCGGATCTGATGGTATCCTGAAAAACCATCTGTAAAAGAAGATACCTCCTGGCCTCCTACGTTGTCTAATACTTCATCAATGAATGGTGTAGGGAAGGGGTCATGAAGAAAGGCATCATTCAACTTCCTGAGGTCCACACATATCCTGATCTCACCTTGGGTCTTCTTGTCTTGTACTACCATAGGGCTGATCCACTCTGATTCTTCGACAGGTTCAATAATCCCTGCTTCCAGCATTCTGTCGAACTCAATCTTTACCTTTTCCTTGTATTTTGGGTTCAACCTATAGGGTATTTTCTTGACTGGCTTTGCATATGGTTTCAAAGGTATTCTCATCTCTCCCATAGGTCCTTTGATTCCCTTCATATCAGTGAACTTGGTCGGGAACAAGTCCTGATATTCGTGCAACAACTTTGTAATCTTATCAATGGTAGCAACATCCTAGTAATCTTCGACATTGGCAAGCTTCGGTGTCTCCTCTATTCCAATGTTAACCTTTTTTATCTTGATCGGCTGACCAATAAATGGTATCTCCACTCCTGGTCCTTCCACATTTCTTTGGCCTTCTATCTCAGTGATGTTTACCTTTTTGGGATCATCATCATCATCGACATTGATGTTGTAACATCCTTGCAATTTCTGGAATGGAGTAGTCCATTCGTCCTCTTCTTGTTCCATAGGGAGGCTAGATGCCTATTTGAATACCCTCTGTCTCACAATCTATAATGCATGGTCTACTAAAGGAAATTCACTTTTAAACAAAAAGGTGGTTACAAAATTTTTAATCATACCTTCCCAATCTGCAGTGATGAGGCACAACTCCGCTTGAAGGTACCTGTTGATAGGAATCATTTCTAGTGTGTTAATGAATTGGTGCACCCATTGTTCCAGAGGGATGTCACTCCAGGCCCTTTTGCAACTTCACACATGGTCCTTTGGGCAACCTCGACCTGTGTACCTCACTTCCCAACTTATTTCTTGTGCTAAGAACTACGCTATCATCAAAGTTAAACATTGTGTCCAGTCTGTGATGTTTCTTTTTTGCGTCCCCCACCATCTTGTTGGTGTGGCTTTCATGGCCTCATTCATTTCCAACAAATTCTATTGTGATGGTATACTTGTCTCAAAATCTGATAAGAAGTTTTCTAAAGGGTTCAAGCCATCAAATGTGGGTAAGTTACTCATTATTGTGTCGATCCAGCGAACCTCTCTGGTTAGTCTAGCACATCTTCTGGTAGAGACTTCATACATTTGGTTCTACCAATTCTCCATTGCTTCTTCTAATTCTAATGAACATGCATTGTCACTTCACCAGCTCAGATTCCCATCAGCTGTAGGATTGATATAATCCTGTTGTCTGGCTGTTAGTTGGTAGATGTTTTCCAATTCATACGCGTGGTCTTATTCTCTGACAGGCTCTGTGTATCTAGGACTCTCATATGGATATAAAGGTGCAATGACCCTTAGGCCATCTCTTTCAAATGTCATGCACCTCTTCTTTAGATTGAAAATGGTATAATTATCGAAGGCCCAATCGATTCCTAACAATGCAGGGTAAGGGAAGTTGTCATCCACAATTTAAATTACCTCAAAATCTTCAAAGTTTCTAACTCCGTCGATGTCCAAAGGCACATGTTCCAACCATCCAAATGGGCTGATAGCTTGCTAATTAGCCATGTGAAGTATAATAGGGGAATAGATCGACTTCAATTTTCTCATTAGTGCCTAGTTTTGCTTTGTCATGACATTGACCTCTAACCCTAAGTCAAGGACCACATAGTCTATTTCATATTCTCCTATCTAAGTGTTCAGGTGTAATTATTTATTTGTTCTTCTCTTCTTACCAATCTAGTGTACTTCCCTATTCAGTAAGTGGCCTGGCTTTCCTAGTTCATATTGTTTAACTAGGTTTTGCATTTCTTGTATAGCTTTCCCATCTTTAAGTAGCTCTATAAACATATAAGAAACTGACAAATTTACTTACCTCTTTTCCCTCTCTGGGCGAAGTAGACTGATCAAATGCATGAGGCATTCCATATTCTCTTATTTCTCGTTGTGTTTTTAAAGAGGACCCTTGATCTTCTTTGAATTCTTTCCTGGCTTCTTCAAAGATTTGCCTTTCTTTCTTCGTATCAAAAGCTTGAGTCCTCTCCGCAGCTTTCCTGATACCTGAGTTTTCTGTGATCTTTCCCTAGGTCGTTCTATCCTCTCCTGTAGCAGTGCTTCCTCGAGTAATAACAATGACTCTAGGGTATGCTCCGCGAGGTTCAACATATATCAATTGTACTTGTGGGTTTTGTTGAGGTCCTCGTCTTTCCTAAAGCTTCACTAGCAGTACAGGGCAGTCCTCAATGACATGCTGGAGAGAGTTGCAATAGATACAAGTGGTACAAGGGTTATAAGAGTCTCTTTCTATATGTCCTAGCTGCATGTAGTTATAACAGATTATTTTTCCTCTTCCTCGGCCCATACCTCCTCCTCGTCCTCGTCCTCTGAATCCACCATGGGGATTGAAATTTCCTCTTCCTAGGGATTTATATTGTGCATTGTTTCCTTCTTGATGTACTTCACCTTGGATCTTATATATGTCTCTTGATATTTCATGCATCAGGTCAAAGGCCTTACAATCTCTATCATCGTGCCCTATGAATTTACAGAATGTGCAGTACAGATTTGTAGGTGTCTGAACATACTTCTGCATATAGTAGCAATCACCAGGGCTATGTCAAGTTCTGCATACATTGCACTAGGGCATATTAACTTGCTTTAAGGGGTTCGACACTCCTGGGGCCAAATATTCATGAAACAGAGGGAAATTCTCTTTATCATGACCTTTGGATCTGCATCTTACACACCAGATATCTTCTCTTTTTTCCTTCCCCTTGTCCTTCTTCATGTCCTCGACCTGCAGAGATAAAATAGTTAGCTGGCTCAATATTTGGCTCATACCTGAGCTGGATTCTCCCATAGGTGATGATTCAAGATTCATGGAGATCTCCAAAGCTTCTGCCTACGAAGAAATCTTCTGTTGCATCATGGGAACTCTTAAATGTGGTAAAAGAGCAGGGATGAACCATTCTTTGTTCTGCTCATCTAGGATCTTAAAAGTCAATCAAATAATTCTGTTAGGGTCTTGAATCTCTAATCAAACTCCCAAACAGGTTTGGCTACCTTCTGTTTTATCTCATTCAGCTCAGTAATACACTGCGACTCTGAATTGGGTTTTTTAAACTCTGCAACCAACGCGTTCTTGATATTACTTAGTGGCTTAGGTTGCGCAAGTCCTTGGACAAGCTTCATGTACCATCTCAACGTGCGATCCCTCAATGTAGTCCTAAACTAGTTTCTTCTAACAACTTCGTCGGTGATGTTTTTAATGTTCCATACGGCCTCACACAGGAACCAGTGTTGATCAAGATCTTCAGATCCATCTCCTCTAAATATAGGGAGCCTCATCTCATCTACCATGAAGTTTCCTAGGTTTCCTGTCTGAGTAGATGTTGAACTACTAGTAATAGTAATCCGCAGACTCTGGTGATCCAGAATAATCGACTGATTTAGCGTTTCTAAAATAACAGGAGGATTGATATTACTTACTTCAGTATCTTTCATAGTCCCTGAAGTCTCTGGCTCGTTTCAACGAAGTTCTTCAACTGCTTCTTCCTCTGCTCTAGGGGTTTCTGAGTGCTCTTCCTCTATCAAATATGCCTCTTCTCCACTGTAGAAACCTTCTTCCCTGTAGTTTTTCTTAAACAGGTTCTTAAGGTGAACCCCTCTAAATACTCTTCCACTGTGCATATGTCCAGCTTCTGTGTCGCTGCCACTATCTGAATTCTTGAACATTAGCCTTTTCAGATCCAACCAGTCTACTGTATCTTCAATATGTGGTTTTTATGCAAGAGCATCTTGATTCTTAACTTCAGAAAGTTCAAAAATCTCCCTTGAGGTCCCTTGAAAAAGTATCTCTCGGCCTGGCTATATGATTATGTTTCGACAACAACAAATTTGGTGATATACCCTCCAATGGTACTATCAAACCAGTGATCTATGGATTGGGATACGGTGTTATCAACTCTCTTGACCTTCTGGATCAGTGTTGATGTCCAAACCATAGGAGGTCTAGATCCGATCTTGAACTGTGTGTCATCTAACCTATCCAACCACTCGTGTAGCTCCTGATGGATTCCTCCAAAGAAGATCTCATGAATGTTAGTGAATATGTATCTTTGTAGCCAATCCTCAGTACTCAGCTTAGGGTTCTTATTTTGGGCTTCAGCGAAGTCCCTCTCTTGACCCTCTATCCACTTCTGAATCTCTGTCTTCGATGGGAACCACCTTGACAGTCCTTTACACAGATTCCTATCCTGACAACGGAACCATTTGTTGGCACAGGGGAAGACTCGAGGTTCACTCCAAGAGCACACCAACAAGCCCAAGCTACTGGCCCTTTCAGCAGCACCTGCAAAGTAGATGCAGTCTCACCTGAAGCATCTATGAGGGGTTTGTGGGACAGAGATGTCTACAACCAGTGGAATATCAAGTGGATCTAGTAGACCAACACCACAATATGTACTTATCAATTATCAAGCTAGATCTATCTTGCACAGTTATAGATATGATCTAACACAACAATGCAAATAAAAATACAACAACAACATAGATCAAAGCATGAATCACACATCCACAACACAAGGTATATGTGGTTCACCCTCTCTCTAGGGCTATGTCCACATAACTATGCTTATGATTTATTAAGGAAAAGCATATAGTTCTTATATGTGATCTCAGCTAGCATATCTTCTTTCTTCTCTCTCTCTCTCTCCCCTTCCTATGCACCCAGTTGCAGGACTTGACCTTCGCACATAGCTGAATATCTTACAATCCAATCCTCTCTCTTAATAGTGCTATACCAATACTCAAATGACCAATATAGAATAAACAACAAAAACAACCCAACCGAGGTCCTCTTGACCTTTATTTATACATTACAATACCTCACGGACATCCTTAGGCTGAAACCTAAGTGCCAAAACCCTAAATACCAAAACCCTAGGTCAACTTGACCCTATTTTTCTGGGCTTCACCAGCCTATCTTTCCTTCCTTCTCACGTAATGCTCCAAAGCATCCAATGGTGGCTTTTCCCAGTTTTCTGAGTCATCCCTGATTCCTCTCCCTTGTTGATCTGTCATCCTCGATCTCCTCATCCAACAACTTGATTTTCCACACTTTGCTCCATCTTTTCTACTCTTTTGCACACTTTGTCCCAGTGACAGTTACTATGTATCTTGTAAAGCTCTCTTTTTACCTTTTCTCCCTTGTATTTCGCTTCCTTCCCCAACCAAGGGCCAACAACCCCCAATATACAATCTGACTACTACAAATGGTTAAACCTTGGAGGGATAATCTATGTTTCTCTCTCGAACGCAACCTCATGTGTAACCCCTATGTGAGATGGGGATCCCAACTATGCTTATACAAAAATTGGATTTCCTCTCCCTGTCGCAAGATTCTGAGTTTTTCTTGAATGCTTTGGATATTTATTCTCACATCCTATTCCAAAGCTCTACTCCTAGTCTATTGTTGGTGTAAAGATCATAAAAATAAAAAGTTTCTATATTGATTTTAATTAGCGTTGATTTTAGTGGTTGTTCGTTACACAAAGGTGAATGAAAGTGAAACTAATGATGTTGAGAATCGAATCCCAAATAAGCAAAATAATGATATGCAAACTTTTGTTTCAATGAAATTCTATCTATGGGAAGGAGAATAGTTTCTTTCTTTCACTAACAAACACAAGAATGAAAAAAAATTCATGCAATTCATTCTCAACACTAATCCAATTAAGTACCAAATTATAAAGAAAACCTTTCCAAAATACAAAAACCATTGCAAAAAGTATTCCTTTGTTTGATTCTAAATGTAAGTTGAATAATTCGTCTAATGCTTCTTGTTTTCACTAATAATAAAAATTGACTTCATTACTGCAAATTTGGAAAAGAGGAATCAAAATCTTACAAACAAAGACACTCTCAGCAGTCGATAAGAGACTAAAAGAAGAACAAACTATCTATTCAAATAAAAACACCAAAAAACAAAGCCTCACACTTAAAAATATTCCAGAAATGAGTAAGGGATCAAAAACCAAGTAAATAGTACTGAGATTAATGATTGTCCTTATAACAATATCCAATCAATCAAATGAACAAAAAGAGCAACAAAAAGAACCCAAGTTTGAGGAAAGACGATCATTTTTGCGATAAGGAAACACAACACCAAACCCAATCAAAGACTACAAGAGTGAAAAGAAGCAAGTTGTAAGTCAAATAGAAGACAAGATCGGATAGAAGAGGATCTGAGCTAGAGAAAAAGACTTAAGAACTACACCCAACAAACAAATAGTCAACCATTTTTCAAGGAAAAAAAAATTGTTGCTCTGGTAGTAATATCACTAGAGAGCTATAGCTCTCCCTAATACACTCTGGGGGAGCGTTGATCAAGCTATCAATGCTCTGGATTAAACTGGAGAGGGAACTAGTTCTGAGAAAAGTTTAGGAAAAACCCAAAAGATTCAAAAACTCAGGAAAGTTCAATCAAAAACTCTGTAAGACAACTTGGGAAAGATAAAATATGTATGGATAGATAAAATCAACAAACAAGATCTAAAGATAGGAAAAAGGAAAGGACAAACAAAGGAAAAAACCAAAACTGAAATCTTATGTCCCTAGTGGAGTCGCCAATTTCTGTTATGGAATAATTCCCCTGTGGACAGGTGAATATTCCCTTGGATTCTAGACCCCTAATACCAAGACAAAAAAACACAAATGGATACTGACATCCCTTTGAATTCAGATTAATTAATCAAAAAAGAGAGATAAGGAGAGAGAATGTGATGCACCTTATTTCAAAGTTTTTCCTCGTTGCTTCCAAGTTGAGTTTAGTATTCAAAACTTCTTAGCACAACTTGAAACCTACAATGCAATGGACAACAAAGAGAAACCAATAACTCCTACTCTATGAGATTAGATTAAACAAATCCATCTAGAACAATAGACAAGCGTATGCAATAATACACAAGCTTGAAGGGAACATGCCAAGTATATTGATGATAAATTTAAAGAGATACTTACAATCATGGATGGTGTTGAAACAACCTATCCAAGTCCTCCTCGTCCAACCCCTTGCTCAAAATATCCACGATCATAATGAAAATGCTTTTGTTGAATATTTCCTCCTCTTGTTTACCATGAGAATGCCTCCATTTATAGCCTTTGAGAGGCCCAACCACCTTGGTTATATTTGGGATTAGTTGAGGATATGTCTCCATCAGTTGTGATATCTTCCTTAGATGAATCCTAAGGGTTAGACTTGAGCCAAACCAACTCGAATCATCCCTAGTTGTCTTAAGAGTAAAAGGGAATTTTCTCCCAATATTTGCTCAACCACTTCGACACTCCATTAGAACTTGACACAGAGCTCTACAATGCTCCCTGTAAGATAGGAAAGGAGTGCTCGTGCTCTCTGCATATGAGCTGGGGAGTGTTGATCTTCCCAAACATTTTTCTAAGATGAGTAATTCCAATAGTAAAACACTTGTTTCGGCTGTCAAATAATAGGGCTTCTTATTCTAACATGTTCTAGAGGATGTATCAAGTGTTTCCATGGTGTCATTCGTAGTGCGACACATGTGGAATGAAAATGCAACATTTATGACACTTGTGACAAAAGTGTGACACTTGCGAAAATGAGAATGTGACATTATCGAATGGAGGAATTTTGACATGTAACACAATGAAATCTAAATATTTCTCTCGTGAAAATATTGGCAATATCTATTTTCTTGCAAGTTGACTTTACAGGGATAAAGTGAGAAGACTTGCTCAGCCTGTCCACAGCTACCATAATGGCATCATTCTTCTTGGTTGATTTAGGAAATCCTTTGATAAAATACATGGATATGGTTTCCCATTTTCATTCAATGCTCTGCCTTAACCTGGTGACATTCTAGACACTTAGCTAAGTAATTAGCTATGTACTTTTTTAGTGTGGGACAATAAAACAATTTCTTAGTGCTTGTGATCATTTTATGATAACCAAGATGACCAATATATGGTATTTTAAGTAATTCATCCATTATGAATCTCTTCAAGTTGTAAAAATTTGGAATATACAACCTACCTTTGTAAGTTAGTAGGCCATCACTCAACAATTGATATCCCTCATACTTCAGCATTGTGGGCTCTTTCTCTAGGTATGATTTCACAGTCTTGAAAAAATCATATGTTTCTTGTGCACTTTTGAATCTCTCCTTGATGTTTGATTCACAGGTGCTTACAACTGCCAAGTGAATCACTTTCATACTTCTACTAAGGGCATCATCCACCCTATTTTATTTTCCTTTAATATGTTTGATTTCAAAATCAAACTCACTAAGGAGATACATCCACCTAGCTTGTCTAGCATTGAGTTTAGGTTGGTTGAACAAATATCTCATCCCACTATGGTCTGTCATAAGTACAAATATTCTTCCTAGGAGGTAATGGCTCCACATTTTTAAAGTATGTACTATGGTAGTCAATTCCAAATCGTGGGTCACATAATTGATTTCATGCTCATTCAATTTTATGGATTCATAGCAAATCACATGCCCTTTTTGCATAAGGAATCCTCCAAGTCCTTCGTTGAAGGAATATTTACACACAAGGAAATCCTTGCTTGGTTCTTCAATCTTCAACGTAGGGTCATTGTTCAGAAGGTATTTCAGTTGTTGGAAGCTCTCTTCACATTCTGTTGTCCAAATAAATTTAATTCTCTTTCTCTGAAGGGAGGTGACTGGACAACCAATATTGGAAAATCCCTTTATGAACCTTCTATAGTACCATGCTAGGCCCATAAAGGATATAATATCATAAACATAATTTGGGGTAGGCCAATCCATAATGGATTTGATATTTTTAGGATCCACTACCACTCCTTCTTCAGAGATAACATGGCCTAAGTAATGGACTTGTTTTTGGAAAAAGTCACACTTACTAAACTTCGCATAGAGTTGGTGTTCTCTCAGCACTTGAAGCACTAACTTGAGATGTTCTTCATGCTCTTCCCTACTCTTAGAATATATTAGGACATCATCCATGAAAACTAACACAAATATGTCCAAGAAATTGTTTAGTACATTATTCATTAATCAGATAAAGGTGGTTGGTGCATTGGTAAGTCCAAATGGCACCACAACAAATTCATAGTGTCCATACCTTGTCCTAAAGGATATTTTTTGGATGTATTCATACTTGATTCAGACTTGATGGTATATAGACCTCAAGTCAATCTTGGAGAAAATTGTATCACCTCTTAATTGGTCAAAAAAGGCGTCAATTCTTGGCAAGAGATACTTATTTTTTATGGTCATGTTATTGAGTTGTCTATAGTCTATGCACAACCTGAGTGTGCCATCCTTCTTCTTCACAAAAAAAGTTGGTGCTCCCAAAGGAAACACACTAGGTTGAATGTAACATTTGTCCAAAATCTCCTTTAGTTGTAGTTTGAGTTCAACTATCTCTAGTGTACTCATTCTATAGGGTGCTCTAGACATTGGCACTGCTCTGGGTACAAGTTCTATTGAAAAATCAATATCCCTTCTTGAAGGTAGACTTGGTATATATTTCGGAAACACATATTTATACTCTCTTAATATATGATGGTCCTTTAGGCTTGGCTTGTTGTCCTCAATAGAGTTCAATACATGTATTACATACAAATGACATCCCTTTATGCAATACTTATGCACTTCAAGGGTTGATATTTGTTTCATTGAGACATGATTTTGAATTCCTTGTAGCGTTCTTTTCCTCCCTTTCTCATATTCACACTCCAAAGTTTTATTATAATAGTCCAACTTGGCTTTATGGGCATCCAACCATTCCATGTCAATCAACAGATCATAAGATCTTAAAGGAATCATTTTTAGGGTCTCTTGGGTGGACAGTCCATTTATAATGAATTGGCATGATTATATGACCTATGCCACTTTTTTTTTTGTTGCAGCGGCTAGCTGTAGCAACCATGATTTAACATGTTTTACTTGCAGCAATTTACATTTCTCAATAGTTTGAGGGGAAACATAACTCATATTAGAACCAAGGTCAATCAAAATGGAAACTGTATGGTTGGAAATCATACCTTCCATCTCCACCACTGAAGCTTGGTGGTTAGATTGTATATTATCCAGGGTTTCATAAATTTATGGCATGATCCTAGCCACATCATTGACTATGGTAGCATACTAGATGTTGTAGGTCATCCTCTTGTCTTGTTGCCTATGTGGAAAGTGCCTCAGCAGATGCTCTTCTCCATAACCCGAACATTTCAAGGGTTATCTCTTTTTATTATTGGTCTTTCCTGGGGTTGATCCAAAGGGTTTATTACCACTTTGAGACAAACAATTTTGATGAAACACACTTTTAGTAGGAAGTCTCATCTTAGAGATTTTCCAAATATTCTTAAATCTTGAGGATTTAAACCCCTTCTTATTGAATCCCAATTTACTTTTCTTCTTCCAATCCTTATGAGGTTCTCCCTTATTCTTGAATTTCTCATAGCAGTACCTTTCCTTTCGAATAGTGTCTTCTAAAATCTTAGGTTCATCAAACTCATTTTTTTTCCTAGAAGGACTGAGGCAGTCCAATAATAAATCATTGCATATTTACCTTTTCATCCTTTATGTAGGGAACATACCTCATTATCTCAAGAAATTTGTTGATATATTCATCTATTGTGAGTTGTCCTAGATTGAGTTCATAGAACTCCTTATTCTTCTCATCATAGTATTTTTCAGATAGGTACTTCTTCTTCAATTATTTCTCAAATTGTTTCCATGACAAGTCCTCATGGATTCCTTTAACATTCCTAAGGTTCTCCCACCAAATGGAAGCCTTTCCATCCAAGTTGAAAATGGATATTTGGGCCTTTAAGTTTTCAGAGTAGTCATGGACTCTGAAGTACTTCTTCAAACCAAGTAGCCAAACTTCTTATTCTTCCCCCTTTTTAATTTCTCCATCGAAAGTGGGTGTTTTGTATTTCTTAAACACTTTAGGTTCATGGATTTTGGAATTTTTCCTCTTATTTATTCTCCTTTGGAACTGTGAACTAGTCTCACTACTAGACAACTCCTCGGAGTTGTCAGTTTCCTTACTAGAGGATTCTTTAGTTGAATCCTTGGCATTAGCATGTCTCTTGGCTCCATGTTGTGCCTTCTTTGAGGTGATTCTCCTCATGTGGATACTTTCAAGACCATGCTTTTGTATCTCAGGTGGAATTTGGGTTTTCCTAGTATGGTGTATATCCACATTAGTGACTATTGGTCCATGTTGCACCTGCCTTTGTAGATCTAATAGGTTTTGCAGTAGAACTGCATTAATTTTAGCTTGTTTCTCATCTTATTTTATCATCCTTACAACCCTATAACTCTACCATGATTCTTTTTACAGACTCATCCAAATCCAGAGGGGTTTCCACTGCCCTCTTCTCATCAGATTCTTCTTCTCTATTGTGGGAGATTTCCCCCAAATCATGGTGTGTCACCATTCTTTATGTTGTAGTTTTTCTTGCTATCCACTGATTGTTTGAGTGTTGATAAAACAAAATTTGTTAGTTAATTATCTACTAGTTTATGAAAAACACATGCAATTTGCAAGGTGAAGTTAACTTCATTATTTGGCAACATTAGCAACACACAGTTCATATTTTAAGACATATAATGACAACAAAAAGTTTCATTCTTCTCTTCAGTAGTGGTTTAAATAAGTTTCTTCTGAATGGGTAGGGTAGGGTGCCTTGCCCCTTAAAGGGTCCCTAAAAAAAAATATTCCACTCGTTCATGAGCCCGAGCAGGTCGAGTGTTGTTTCCTGTTTTGATAATACTCTGACACACACCCAACTGCCTAGGTAACCATTTAAGGGATGGGGCATAAAAATTTCTCTTTTCCCAATTAATTCGAATGCATGTAACTAGGATTCCATTGTCTTCGGTTCGACGAGGGTTTTCCATCGACTATAAATTTGTCCAGATTTGAGATCTGGACCGAAAGTTATGGTCCTTCAAAGTTATTTAGGCCTTTATCGACTAGAGTCTTTGAATGCCATGTGGCACCCACGTGGCTCCCTGCCACACAACACCCCACATCATCATAGTATATGAAGACTCTCCCAACCAGAAGTTGATACTTGTCTAGCTCTTATAGGCCTACTAAATTAATCAGTCATTATCACAATAAAACCCCACTCTTTACTTAATCATGTAATCATGTATTTAATCCCTATTAGGGATAATTAATCTACATTAAAATTGATTAACCCCATAAGTTCCATTTTTGCTTGACCTGAATTATCGGCCCAATTAAACCAATCATTTCTTCCCTTTCATCTTGGTAATCCTACATTCTGGGGTAAATTTAGTGTTAATTATTATATCAATAACCCATCACATAAACCTATAATCTAATCATATTACAAATTTCTTCTTTTATTAATCATATTATAATATAATTAAATATATCAAAGGAGCACTTAGGATTATTAATATCAATTAACACCTAAGTCTATGGACTTCAGAGAAAATTCTTCATCATGCTTTTATGAATATACCTAAATATCCTAAATGCGGGATTTCGAAGAGGGTCCCAATTATATTATAAAGTGATGCAAATATAATTAATTAAATTAAATTATAATATAATTAATCACCTTTAATGTTTATATCGATATTTGTGCAACCATTGGAACAGGAAAGGGTAGATTTGGGCCTTTGGCCCTTTTTGCTTGTTCATTCTATTACCCAAAACATCGGGAGTCCCAAAGCCCTGAACTCTCATAGGGTACACACTTACACGTGGTTGCATTAATATTAAATTCAAAGGAAAGAAAAGAGTTGTCACTTTTTCACATGTAGCTATGCTAATAAAAATTATTATAACATAATGCAATAATACTTTTCCTTGATAAGGGAATCCAAGATTAATAAATCTCCATTATTATATTTAACATTGGAATTGTTGATTAAGGTTTGTTGTCATTGATGTCAACCCTTGAATAAATCCCCATAGAACAAAGGTCTAGGTAATGAACCCAACATTGTTTGATGTAAATATGACTCATTATTGTTTTGTCATGGTTGATAAGAAGTAAATATGGATGAACTCCAAAGTGGTCCCCTTATGGTGAAAGCCCTCATGAGAAGATGCTTTGCAGAGTAAGAGAACCCATGCTTAATTGTGGAATAATTAGATTAAGGACAGTGAATTTGTCAGGGAAACTGTCCTAGATGGATATTGCTTGTCATTCCATTTTGAGTGGTATGAATAATGTCACATAACTCCTCACGGTTAGAGAGTTATGGACATGAGAAGTTGGAGACACCAGGTTTGGGTAATGGACCCAAGTTTGTTTGATGGATAAAGGTATGAGTTATGATATATTTTCAGATAATACTATTCTATATGGATAGTACATGTCATTCCATTTCTGGTGGTTTGTGGAATGCCACATAAATCCTCACGGTTTGAGAGTTATGGCCTTATGAAGTTGGAGGACCCTCATATGTCATCTAGAAGCCCCAAAAGGTCAAAGTAGTCAAAGTGGTTTAAGAGATTTTAAAAGGTAAATAATAAAGTGAAGTAATGAGTGTATTATAATTNAAAGTGAATACAAAATAAATTATTTCAATAATAAATTTAATGGAGAAATTAGAAGTGGGTTAACCCTAAAATAAGGAAAGTGGGGCCAAGTGACCTACAAGATGTTTTTAAGGAAGCTACTTGGAGAGTATAAATAAGAGGAAAGGCTCTCTCATTTTAATTACACTTGAGCATATTGAATATCTATAGGTGTCTTAGGTAACCAAGGATATATAAGCCAAAATTGTGAGGCAAGGTGAAGAAAAGAAGGCTAAAATGCAAGGAAGGATAAATTCTTTTGATGGTGCTTTCTAAGGTATGTTATTTACAGGTCATCTCACCATTTTCGCTATAACTTTTTTTCTATAATGATTCAGACCGTTCCATTTATATTGAATTGAGAAAACATATCCAAGTATATGTGGTAAAATATTCAGCTTGTGGGTCATTTTATTTTGCGAGTTACACTCTGTGGAAAATAGGGTTTGTGGCCAGTCCTAAAACTAGTCAAAAACAGGTGTTTCGGGTAAACACGTCCTAACTTCTTCCTAAAAGATCCAAATTCAATGAGCCCAAATGTTTTGGTTAGGGTAAAGTCTGTAGTATGTTTTGTAATAGTTTCATATCAATTCAACAAATATTCTGTGTGGGGCACGCTCTACAAGTTCACTCTCTAGAATAAGCCAGAATTCAACAAGGTATGCCATTTGTTCTATAAATCCTTTTCTGAGATGTTCCAAGTAGGGACACTTGGAGGAATTGCATAAAACACACTGATGAACATTATATATCAGTTTGAGATCTTTATACATTACAGGTACAAATTTATGATTACTTCAAGTTAGGGTTGTTGACTAATCCAAAACTAGGCATGTGAGACAAAAGAAAAGTTTGATGAAAATGCTAGTCTCTTGTTTTTAAAGTTAAGGAAGGTTTGTAGGAATGAGATAATATACACTAAGTCTATTACGGAGCTACAAATCAGATTTGGATGATGAAATTGATGAGGGATTTTGGTTGAGGTACATGTTGAGTACATGGTTGAGACAAGTAGTTGATGAGCTGGCACATACATGAGGTGTATAGTTGATGATGTTGGTACATATTGATGAGTCATAGTTGATGATTAGTTGACACATGATTGGTACATAGTTGGTACATGGTTGGATGCACTTGTTTATGGTATATCTTGATTACAGGCTATTTGGTGTAGGTTGGTGCATGGTTGATGCACTTGTTTATGGTATAGGTTGATTACAGGTTGAGGTACAGGTTGATGCATGGTTGATGCATGGTTCACGTTTATTGGTACAGGTTTACAATGGTATATCTCACAGTGATAGTGTGAAAATGGTTCCATCATTCTACTTCTACTTCAGGGAGGTTTGACGGGGCAAGGATAGGTGGTTGTAGCCACCTTCTGGTTGTAGTCAGAGAACAGAGGGGGTCGTAGCCTCCTTCTAGTTGTAGCCAGAGAATTGGGGAGTTGGAGATTCCCTTAGGTTGTAGCCTGAGCAACTAGGGGGTTGGAACCTCCTTCCAGTTGCAACTAGAAAAAAAATGAAGTTGGTGCTTCCAATCAATGTAATTCTCCAAGACATATAAGAAAAAGAATTCTGTGGTTTTCTCCCAATTTGGGTTTCTGCGTAAAACACTGGTGTACTGTGTATGTGTGTGATTGTTTATTTCTTAATGCTCATTATTAAATGATAATTCTACATTTATATAACATTTGAAGAAAAAGGATTATAATTACACTATTGTTGATTCACCCCCCCTCTTAGTAATCCAATAGGAATAAGGGAGGATCTCCAGGTCAACTACTCTGACTCTTCATCACACTCTCCATTCCTCAAACATCCTAGAGTCACAGAGTCCCGAAGGGGTCATATTTGTATTATAACGTAATATAAATACAACGATTTAATTTGACTTAAAATATAATAAATTGGAATAAAGGGTTATTATAATCAATTATATTAATTTGATCAAAATTAATATAATGTCATATAATTGATCATATTTATCACTTATGCAACATTTGTACAAGGAAAGATAGGGTTCAGGCCTTCGACGATTTGAACTCGTGAGTTCGATCACCCAAAACCCTCGAAGTTCCAAATGCCCGGTGCCTTGAAGTCCTAAAATCCCATCGATCATTAGATCGAAGGAAGAATTTGGAGCAATGCAAGCCATTAGATCAAGTATCCATGGTCCAGGAGGAAGACGTGTGGTAGAAGGAAAAGATGGCACATGGCCTAATCAACTAGTGACAAGTGTCAAGGTCCATTTGGCACATAAGGTCTGTGAAAGTCACGAATCAGGGTGACACGTTGCACACATACTATGGGTCCATGTCAACCTAAGTGACATTGGCATGCCACATTACTCTGGGATTACAGATTTCGGGGATGTCCATCTTATCTTACCAGAAAAAATGCCTGAAGCATTGAAGTCATGAACTAACATTGGTCATTGATCTAATATCCGTTGGGATTTCTTATGACCGTTAGACGAAGAAAGTGGAAAGATAGGGTAAGCACTTCAACAGGTAAGTGAAGATATAACCATCCATTGAGGATACAGATCCATGACAAAGGATAAATCACACACCGTAAGTTGCATGCTAGTTAATTATAAGGAGGTGTTGTGCTATTAATTTGGACCGTCGATTAAAATTGATGACATGTCGCTCCAGGATTAAAAGCGCACAATGGCCAAGTGTTAAATATCCACTACGTTGAAATAGCATGGACTATAGATCTCACCATTATATTAATTCCTGACCGTTGATCCTATAGGAGGAAAAGGATGAGGATCACGTCGTTGATCTGTGATCACGATCGACGATGAAGGGAATACCCATGGTAGAAAATAGGTAGAAGTTTAACGATAAGGTGGACACAATGATAATGGTTACGGGACCACCATTTGTCAGTCAAGCCTTCCAGTCACTGTTCCAACAGGTTACCTTTGGCAAAAGTGAAGGTTGTGAGGTTCCAATATCCCCAAGTCTCAAAGCCTAGAGACTTAGATACTTTTGCATGTAGTGAAAGGTTTGAGGTCCTCGTCATATGGGACTTGATAATCCCTGATAGTTGCACTCTTGAATTGTACCCAAGATTTGGTTAATCCCAAGGAATTGAGCCCATGATCACTCAGAGATATGGTTTGAAGGAAATGCCTTTTGATTACAGAGCTCAAAATCTATAGTAGGGAAGGAAATCTCGAGGGATCGATGAGTTCTGGATTGTCCTGTAGATTCTTTACGAACTCTAGCTTTGTGAATTCAATTTCTTGGTTAGTCCATTGGTGAAATTAACGCATAATCAAATTCAAGCAAAGGCCAGCTCACCTTCTACCACAATTCCTTTCAAACTCATTATTCCCATGTTCCTTTTCTAAATATGATTAAAACATAAGTTATTGACAAAACATGAGATCTAACTTCTACTTCAAGCTTCCTAGATTGTTAGGCCATCAGAGACACAAACTCTACCATTCAACAAGATAAACATTCATGCCATCATTTAACTCAAGAACTACACATTATAAAAAAACAATCAAGGTAAAATAAAAATCAGAGTCACACTTATCTGAGGCTTTGGAATTTAGTTGGAAACTACTAAAGAGGGTTCCCTTTTCCACCCAACCGTATCCACAACAACTCATGGAAGGATATTCCACTAGCCATCTCTAGGATATTCCATATTCCATGATTCTGGTAGTTTAGTTTTCTATTCACCGAGCAAGGGAGACTATTGAGATTTCTCACTCAATCACTCCATAGCTCTACAAATACGTTTATCATCTTGAGTAGAAAATGCTAACCAACAATTCTTGTACCTAGAAAAGGTTCCTTTCTCATTTCTCTTTAGAACCAGAGAGTTTCGCATGCTCTCCCTCTTCAGAAATGGTCACCAGGCCTATTCTTCTTTCCTCCTCCCTTCTACCCATGATTTTCCTCTCTTTTCTTTCCTTCCTTAACAATATTTCGTGGGTCAGGTCAGGAATTTTTCAAATGGGTACTCTTCCAGTCTCCTCATTGAATCTTGAGGAAGACTTCCCAACTACCAGCTTGACTGGTGTTGGGGCTAAGAAATGTCCTATTTTCATCCACCTTTCCCTTCATTATTCTTCACATTTAATCGCCCCATTAACCTTTCATGATATCATTTTCATAAATACATTTGGGTTTCACCTTATTATTTTCCACTTTATTCATTTTAGTATTAAAAGGGAATTTGTGATTAAATGTTAGAAAATCGACATGTTTTCATATATATCTCAAAAATGTGTGAGCTTTGTAATGTCTAGGAATATGTGAAGGATTAATTCAAAAGGACTTCTCGAATATTTCATCCACCATTTCAAGATTTGAGGAGATAATTCAAGCTTATTTGAAGGAGAAGATCATGGAGATTTGGTTGGCATATCTTATCCAAGATATATGAAAGATATTTGTGAGGATTTGAAGGGAATATATTTTGTAATAATGGGAAATAGGTTGAGAGAAAAGTGGATATGTAATTATGAGATGGTTATGTTATCTTCAAGGATCTCATGTATAAAAGAGAGTGCTCTCTCTTCATGAGGATTCAATTAGAGTAGTCATTAACAGTAGTAATTAAGATTCAATTAGAAATCTGGATTAGTCTTAGATTTGTAATTTGAAAGAAAGGGATTCTTAGCTTTGATTCATGGTTTTGGTTTCCATGCTTTCATTATTTTGTTATGAAGATTGATTTGATTATTTTAATGTAAGATGGCTTCATTTGCGTGAGCTCATATATGTTTTTGTGTCATTCAACTCTTCACATGTTGTATTTGTTTTTCCTTCATGTAGTTCTCCATCCCTAGATTAATTTCATCCATGAAATTTTCCATTCCTATATAAATTTCATTTATGCAACTAGATTAATTTAATTCCAAGTCGTGTGTTTCAATTTCCTGCATTAGATTAATGATTCAATTTCAGTTGTATCTTAAACATTAGATTAGATTAGTCTCGCTTCAATCTTGC
This sequence comes from Picea engelmannii, assembly GCA_009831015.1. Classification (NCBI taxonomy): domain Eukaryota; kingdom Viridiplantae; phylum Streptophyta; class Pinopsida; order Pinales; family Pinaceae; genus Picea; species Picea engelmannii. The sequence goes on from ML777741.1 coordinate 667,599, forward strand.
ATATAGTTTGTGTGTGCTTTGTAAGTTTACAAATCTCAGATTGAAAAATTAGATAGTTGGGCAAGTACTACAACTCAATTAATACAACATTAGTTCGGCCCAATATAACGACTCTCGTTCCCTTGTTACGATTGTTGTTCCTTTTGCAGGTCATGTTGTTCATTTGAATGGAACAACTGTCGTTCCTTTTGTTAAAATTGATGTCCCTTTGCAGAGGTTGCATCTCTAGAGGATGAGTATTGAAAATGGAAGGTAAGAACCTATGTAGGGAACAAGTAAAATGCTTTTGCCAGCGCCTACCTTTGGATGATGCATAGAGGGTATATTTTAGGACATCTTTAGAGCCCAACATTTTGGTGTTGCTGCCAGGGAAGCACAATGAATTGAGGTCTTAGTTTCTTTTTCATTTCAATTCATGCAAGTGTGATCTAGACGTGTTGGTAAGGGGTCATAGAAGCCCATGAGAGGAGACTCCTCATGTTCTTCCTACCAACTAGGTAAAAGTAATTTCAATTTCTGCAAATTTCAATTTATGCAAGAGTGTTTAATTCATGCAAGTGTGATATAGATGTGTTGGTAAGAGGTCATAGAAGTTCGTGAGAGGAGACTCCTCATGTTCTCCCTACCAACTAGGTAAAAGTATTTTCAATTTATGAAAGAGTGTTTAATTCATGCAAGTGTGATCTAGACGTGTTCATAAGGGGTCATGGAAGCACGTGAGAGGAGACTCCTCATGTTCTCCATACCAACTAGGTAAAAGTAATTTCAATTTTTGCAAATTTCAATTTATGCAAGAGTGTTTAATCTCTACAAGTGTGATCGATATGTGTTGGTTCTAAGGGTCATAGAGCTACTTCGGTGTAGATTCCTCACTATCTCTACCAACTATCAAGAGCATTTAATTTTCGCAACTATGAAGAGTAATTTCTTTTTATGTTTTAGCAAGAGTGTTTTTAAAAATTTTCATTTTGATTTGGGTGTTGTAAGAATCCTTTTTTTTAACATGGTTTAACAATGAATTTAAGCTTGGAACTACTCACTCAGATCCTGGTAGATATCGGGATTTCCTCTTCCATGGAAGAAGAGATCTTGAAAAGGATCAATGATTCAAATACTCCAGAAACAATTGAAGATCCAACATCTGAAGACTCTTATGCATCTGATGACGAACAATTGATTGAAAAAGAGATTGAGGAAGATGAAGATGAGTTACAGTATGATATGAGAAAGGAACAATGCGCCTATGAAAGCCTAATCGAACGATGGTTTCAAGTGAGTACTAGGTTAGATTCATTTAGTTTTTCTTTTTATTTTCATAATTTACAGTTTCAACAACTAATTTCACACAGTCATACATATTTCTGATTCTCATTTATGAAATGGAAAGACAACATATTTTTATTACTGTTATGTGCATGGTTACATTGGTTATTTGACTACACATAACTAATCTCTAATTTCTAATTAGCGCAGTGTAGGTAGGATTTTATTTTCAAGTTTTTTTAATTTTTTTTTAGAATAAGTATGCTCTCCTCTGTGATTAGTATGATCGCAATGATCAGAAAGTAGGGTGACTATGAAGTTTCAGGAATGATAAATTGTTGACAATGGAAAAATGCCCAATCCAATTGTTCGTCTTCAATTTCAAATTATATATCTCCATTTGCTAAACAAATTTCTTTCTTTAATTGTTTAAATTTATCTTTTAAATCTAGGAATAAAGGTGGCACCCACGTGGCTCCCTATCACCCAACACTCCACATCATCATAGTATATGAAGAATCTCCCAACCAGAAGCTGATACTTGTCTAGCTCTTATAGGCCTACTAAATTAATTAGTCATTATCATAATAAAACCCCACTCTTTACTTAATCATGTAATCATTTATTTAATCCATATTAGGGATAATTAATCTACATTAAAATTGATTAACCCCGTAAGTTCCATTTTTTCTTGGCCTAAATTACTGGTCCAATTAAACCAATCATTTCTTCCCTTTCATCTTGGTAATCCCGCATTCCGGGGTAAATTTAGTGTTAATTATGTTGGAAAATGTTTAACAGGCAACGTATGCTTGTCATTGATGGAAAGTACATCAATGAAGATGGCACGAGTATAGGAATAATGTAACAGACAGGCACCAGAATGAGTACAACAGCGATGATCAGCAACGCAATGATATTCAGGAATTGATGGCAAGTACAGCAATGAAGATGGCGCGAGTACAAGAAGAATGTAACAGACAGGCACCAGAATGAGTACAACAGCGATGATCACTAGCGCAATGATATTCAGGAAGATCAAATGATCAAAGGCAACGCAACCAGGAAAACAAAAGATAATTTCAGGTTGTTCGAATGATCGAAGGTTGGCAAACAGAAGATAAGTTCAAGAAGGTCGAATGATTGAAGGCGAATGATCGAAGACCGACAGACAGAAGATAAGTTCAGGAAGGTTAAATGATCGAAGGAAAATGATCGGAGACAATGCAACATTGATCGAGTGATCAAAGACTCATAAAGTCTGAGAAGAACTACTGATCGTTGGATCCCATCCTGAATTCCCGATGACCGTCAGATCTCAATGTAGACAAGAGGAGTGCGCAAATATGGAGGATAGATCTCGGGCATTAGGTCCAAGCGTAGGGTCCAACCACTATTGGATAGAGGAGAACCTGCACGGTGTTTAAAGTGAAAGGAGAAAAGGGGCTCACAAAATCCTGAAAGAAGGAGGACCGTCCATCATCAGGAAGGACACGTGGGGAAAGATCGTAAGTTCGCTGACTGGAGAGTCAAAGGAATAGGGTTCCTTAACTTCTCGAAGTCGCGATGTAACATGAGCCATCAGATCAAAGGCTTGATCTGGACCATTGATTCCAGTCCTTGTCGAAACTTCGGGGATCGAGAGTTGGACATGTAAAAAATTATTGACATTAGGATTCCCGATATCGCGATATGCGATATTGTGATTTAATCACAGCCGTCAGATCAAGATGTGATCTAGACCATTGATCTGACTCACGTCAGCATACCAAATCAGCTAGGAACACATGGCACAACCAGGTAATGACAAGTGTCAGACTGACTCAACATTCCAAGCACATGTAAGTCATGAATCAGGGTGACACGTGGCAGTTATTTAACACATGTGACATCAGTAGACTTACACCTTGTTGGAGTTTCGATGATCGAGTGTTGGAGATGTCAAAGAAACAATGCATGAAGAATGCCGATTTCGTGATATGTGAAATCATGATTCAATCGCAGTCGTTGAATAGAGATTAGATCTGGACCATTGATCATACTCCATATCGGAGTTTCACGAATCGCGACATGGAGAAACAAAGAACCCAATGCATCAAGAATGTCAAAATTGCGAAATCATGATTCAATCATAGCCGTTGAATCCAGACCAGATCTAGACCATGGAATCATAGGACATGTGGCAAGTGATCAAAATTTTGTTGACATGGGGTCAACGGAACATAGTGTCAAAAATCACGAAAATGAGAAATCACGAAAGTGCTTTTTGCATAGGCGCTTGGTTATGATCATAGTCATATTGGGTAAGGAGCTAGTGTAGAAAAGTTCTGTATCAGAACTTCAGAGATCATGAAATAAAGTGTCAATACACTCAGCACAAAATTGTTGAATGCTGAAATGCCAAAATGAATGCAATATCCCATGGATTCAATCCAATGGTGCAGATGAATTTGAACAAGATCGGAGGGCAACTGTAGCACGATACAATGTAATTGCTAGAAACCACTGATGGGGTCTGCCAGAGGACTCGAAGACACTTCAGGATGACTGACAGAGGAGGTGAAGAGTCTCTGAGAGGGATGAAGATGTTCATGGAGGCGATTGACAGCTGATGAGCATTGAGGCCTATAACTGAAACAGAGAAGGTGAGTTCGACTGTCACAGAGAAGACGAAGAGTCTCAAACTGCCAGAGAGGCTGAGGAATCTCAGTATAAAATACAGTGATGATGGACACGCAGGGCGAACCACTAGAGAAGCTGAAGAGTCATGATGATGATCAAACATAGCACTCGAGAGGTGGAGGATAATGACATGGAGTCAGCATGCAAAGGCATTGCAAACACTACATGCACAAGGTGCACAGAAGCTATAAATACATAGTATAGAGAAGAGATGGGGGTTGTTTCTATTGGAGTTGTGGTGGTTGTTGCTAGAAGGTGATTCATGTGTGAAGAAGGAAGAGAGTGCAACAACTAAATTGAACAGAAGAGGAACTGTGCAGTGAATGGACATGGTGCAAAGAGGATAAATCGCAGAAGAACAAATAGCGCAAGTGATGTGTGCAGAAAGGCATTGTGGCAGATAGAGAAACAAGATGCAGCAGAACAGTGATGAGTCTGGTAAGACATTGTTGAACAAAATATCACTGTAATAAGTTTTAGTAGCAAAGATTTATATTTCAGGGAGGTTGGGAGGCACTAGGGAGGACTGTTGTCCTCAAAGGTTCAAGTGGGTGCTTGAACACAGGGAGTTGTAGCTTCCATCTGGTTGCAGCTAGAAAAACTAGGGTGGCAGGGTGGTGCAAGGGATAACTCTTGTTCTCTGTTATACAGGTTGGTGCCTGTATGATTGGAAGTTGGTGCTTCCATCCAGCTTGTGCTGGAAACACTCAGGGAGTTGGTGCTTCCTTCTAGTTGGTTCTAGAGAAACTAGGGAGTTGGTGCTTCCCTCGAGTGGGTGCTAGAGAAAACAGAGAGTTGGTGCTCTCAGCAAGTTGCAGCTTGAAAAACAGAGGTTGTAGCCTCATTATGAGTTGGTGCTCATATGTATGAAAATGTAAAGAATGTAACTATTACTTATCATATAAAGAAAAAGAGGTTTTTACCATGTATGGGTTTCCTCGAGAAATATCTATCTTTGTGTTTCTCATATATGTGACTGATGTTGAATGTGCCATTGTTTATTTCCCTGCATTATTGTAATCATCATTCAATGTTTCTACAAAGAGTTTAAAAGAAGCATAGTTGTTTAAGCTCAGTGACAACTGATTCACCCCCCCCTCTCAGTTGTCCAACAATTGGTATCAGAGCCGACCCCTTTTATCTAAGGGTAGATCATAGAGCTTAAACATGACAAGTCATGAAGGGACTTCAGTCACTAGGCCTCCTCTATTTGATGGAACAAATTTTGCCTTCTGGAAGATTAGAATGAGAACATACCTAATGGCCTTAGGCGCTGATGTCTGGGATGCAGTAGAGACTAGATACATAAAGCCTATTGTGCTAGCTTCCAAGGATGATAAGTTAGAATTTAGCTTTAATGCTAAGGGAATTAATGCTATCTTAAATGGACTTACAGAATCCGAGTTTGTGAAGTTGATGCATCTTCAAACTGCTAAAGAAATGTGGGAAAAACTCATTAATAGTTATGAAGGTAATGAGAAGGTAAAATATGCCAAGCTTCAAACCTACAGAGTGCAGTTTGAACAGCTGAAGATGAAGGAAGATGAAACTATTGGAAAATACTTTATGAGAGTAGAAGAAATGGTAAATGCAATGAAGGCACTTGGTGAAACAATTGGGGAACCTTCTTTAGTTCAGAAAATCTTGAGATCTATTCCAGATAGTTTCAACCTGAAGGTCTCTTCTATAGAAGAACTTAATGATCTAAAAACCTTGTCTTTAGATCAAATTCTAGGAACATTGACTGCATATGAGATGAGGATAGTTACAGATAAACCCACCTCTAGAGAAGCATCATTTAAAGCAGATAAGAATGAAGATTCTGAGCCTGATGAAATTGAAGAAAAATTCATGAGAAGACTAAAGAAAGGATCAGACAAGTACCAAGGTAAGATGCCTTTCAAATGTTTCAATTGTGGTAAGATAGGTCATTTTGCAAATAAATTTCCACACAAGAAACATGATCAGAATTATGAAGGTGAAGAGAAGCACAAATCCAAGAGATTTGATAAAAAGAAAAGTTTATGTGTAAACAATGATGACATCTCAAAAGACACCGATAGTGACTCTTGCTATGAAGATAAGGCAAATGAATTCATGCTTATGGACGAAGAAGATAATGATAATAAAAGAACAGGCAGTGATGAGAATGATGAAGAAGCTGTGGTTGACATGGAAGGAGAAATGATCAGTGCATTGGAAGAAATTGATAGACTAAGAATCAAGAACAGAAAGCAAAGACAATTGTTGATAGAGTTCGAGAAAGACAGTAAAGAACCTGATGAAGACCTTGTCCTACTAAAAGTAGAATTGGAAGAAGCAAAGAAAATCGAAGAGATTCTGAAACAACAGCTATCAGAAAAGAAGGCAAGATGTGAATCTTTAGAACAAGAAGTAGTGAAAACAAGGAAAGAGATGGAGAAGTTTCAAGCCTTGTATCATCATAGTCTATCAAGTATTAAAGCCTCAGAAGGATTAGCCACCATTTTGAATCAGCAAAGGAATTCAAAGCTGAAAACTGGTTTGGGTTATGAAGAGGGATCAAGTAGTGGTCAGCCAAGAAACAAAGAACCCATCAAGTTTGTCAAAGCTAGTGTCCATGTCAAATCAACAACCAATGAAAACAACAAAACCGCAGAAACAAAGGAAAACAATCAGTCGCCCAGGACAAGTAAAAGAAAAAGTGCCAGGACTGAATTTGTAGAACAAAGAAATAATGCACTCCTTGCTCAAAGACATCATCAACATGAAAGAAATCGATTTTCTCAAAGAAGACAACCATTTTCTAGGTACAAAGAATTTTTCTATGGATATTGTTTCTATTGTTCTAACTTTGGTCACAAAGCTGTAAATTGTTCCTTAAGACTTAGACATGAGAAATTAAGATTTCCAAGGAATAAATATCTGTCACAACAAAGAATGATACAACAAAGTAACAAACCATCTGTTAGCGATATTTCTTGTATCGGGGGGTAAAATGCAAAGAAGGGTATGAAAAACCCACTTTTCCTAAGTCTGGGGTGCAAATGCGTTAGGATAATCTGGGGGCAGATCTGAGCGGCCAGGATCTACGCACCTAGATCTACGGCGCACAAGGTGATTCCGGACCCCCCCCGCCTTTCTACCTTTAAGCGGAGGGGGGGGTTCCGGAATTAGGGGCGCATCTCTTCAACAGTCCAGATCAGTGCACCCAGATCAACGTCGATAAAGGAAATTCCGGACCCCCCCTACCTTTCTACCTTTAAGTGGAGGGGGGGGGGTCTGGAATCAGGTGCACAACTTTCCGACAGTCGAGATCTTAGTGCCTGGATCAACGTCGCTCGCATGATCCCATCATCCTCGGTAGCTCTGTGTTTAGCCAGCGTGGGCCCTTCTCCCATCTTGTCATCTTCTGCAACCACCTTTCCCCTACCGTCGTGTGTCATCTATTCTCCTCCACTCTTTCATCCAGGTGGCCCTTTCCCCGTCTCATTGTCCACTCACCACCTGCCACGTGTCCCTTTCCCTCCATGTTGGCCTTCCACTAAATGCATCCAGCACGTCTACTCCACTTATATCCCTTTTTCCATATGTCATCCCCTGCCGCCTCTCTCACACCTCATCGTTCTTACTTTGCCCCTACGGTTGTGGCCCCATCACTCCATTGCTGTGCTCCCACCTCCCACGTTGGCCTCCACGCCCATTCCTCAAACCATTCAGTTATTCCAGGTGGCAACACGGGGAACCCTCCATGTCCCAAAGGCACCGAGTTGGTCGGGCCGTTCCCAATTCCAACAAAGCAGTTATTGAGACGGTTAGTGGTGGTTAGACATCGTCTCCGCCATAATGGGAAGGTTTGGCAATGAATTAAAAGAACGTCAATTCACCGATGAAACTGTCAGAAGATCAATCGCATCTTCCATAAGTTGCACGACCATTCAAAGATTGCGGCTGCAGATTGTCAGAGTCCATGCAGACGCAAATTTTTTAATGCTACGTCTCGATTTTTTTGCTGTTGCTAGTATTGAGTATATGAAGGCGTTTTCGCCATTTTTGTATCTATCGATGGTAGAGCTAATCTCCCCACTGTAAAGTTTCAGCAAACATTCTGGTTTTCAGGTTATGCCTCTGTGTTTGAGACTTCTTGGTTTATGAAAAATAGTTCCCTTTTTCCATCTATGTTTCATCTCATGCCAGGGAATTCATAGTCGAAGGATTCGTGTGGATTGTTGCAATTTTGTCATGATAAAGGATTTGTTGTGATATTGTTGTATTCTCTAGTCTTCTGTGTTTGAATGTAAAAGGATATTGCGTTTAAATGATTTCTTCTCCAGTCTGTTATGAACCTGATGTTTATGATAGACCTTCGCACTCTTCTCATGCAATTCTTCCTCCTACTCACCCTTTATTGCAACTCACTGTTTGAAGTTTATCAAGACCTCACTAGTCCATGCATGCCTGGTCTAGTTTCTGAGTTGATACGATATTGTTCTGAGTTTTCCTCCATTTGGTCACCCCTTTAAACAAACCATGACATAAAATTGATGGGTGTCGAGCTCTGTTCATGATAGCAATCCAGGAGTGACTTCCGGCCCCAACATTTCTGGCGTCGTTGCCGGGGACGAAGTTGAATATTTTCCCCAGGATTGAATGACAAAGATTAAGCTGATTCTGAAGGTGCATCAGATATCAGAACTTGAAGATTGCTACTGTGCACCTGGCGACTCCATTGTGACGACTCCACTACGGAAAACCCATTGGATTATTTGTGGCTTCCGGCAACAGACACATGCGGTCCCATCCACAACTGCCTCTAGCTACAACTGAAGAAAATCCGGAAGCAATTATCAGAAAAGGAAAGGCTCCTCAAGGAGAAATCTTTGCCTCCAAATCAGGTATTTCCCCACCTCCTTCCGTAAGAACTCCATTTTCTTATTCTCAGCTTCCTAGTCGCCCTCCCTCTGAGATTTCCCGTTTTTAGAAATTTGGGAGTGTTCCTGCTGAGTTTTCTCCTTCTGGTCTAGTATCAAAGGGAGAGATCCTTATCACTCCCCCCTCCCTGGAAGTTGTGCCTCAGTACAGACCTCAAGCCTCAGAAGAGTTCACCACCCCTCCTTTTATTACTACTGTTGTAGAGAGAGAAGCATCTGCACATTCAGGTCCCTTAGACCTCTCTCTGTTTTCCCCATCATCCCCTCCAAGAACCTCTTTTTTGACATCCCCCATTCACACTCCTTCTCCTCCAAGTTCTCCTCCACCTAATATCCCTATGGCTGGTGCTAACCCCCCTCCGAACAGAATGGATGCCATAGTTGCTGCCCGGTATGCTCCCTTAGTCCTACCCCAACCTATGCATCCTCTCCCTACTGGAGACTACTTGAAATACATGCCCAAGTTCACTGGCGAAGGGAAAATAACTGCAGAAGAGCACCTGGCTACTTTCTACAGTTATGCAGACAATCTGAACATTGAAAATGAAGATGTCTGGATGAGAGTCTTTGTCTAGAGCTTGGATGGTGAGGTTAGAAAATGGTTTATAGGATTGGCCCTTGGATCTATTGTTGGAATTGAAGCCCTAGATATTGTTTTCCTGAGGCAATGGGGAGATAGGAAAGATTATATATATTACATGACAGAGTTTGGGTCTCTGAAGAAGATGGAAGGAGAGTCTATCTCCAACTTCTCCAAAAGATTCAATAAGATGTATAATAAGATTCCTGTTGAGGTAAAGCCCTTTGAAGCCTCTGCTCAGATTTCCTATGCGGGTGCATTTGACCCTGATTTCTGTCTTTTATTGAGAGAAAGAAGAGCCACCTCCTTATCTCAGATGCAAGATGCAGCTATAGAAGTGGAATCCAACATATTAGCAGCTGATAGACTAAGGAACAAGGCTGACGCAGACAAAAGAAAGGGAAAATCAGAAGCCTCAACTTCCGGCCCATCACTGCCCCACCCTCAAGTGAATGAGCTGACCCAGGTGATGAACTTTCTGAAAGAAGAGATGGAGAGATTGAAAGTGGAAAGGAAACAAATGAATAAGGGCCCTCAGAGCACTGAGAATAGAGTAGGTTTCAAAAGGCCAAATAATTTTGCTGCTCCAACTATGCACAGAGAAAAGGAAGGAGACATGGATGACCAAAGGATTCAGGCTCTCTTCCAGAACAATTTTGTGGCCGATGAAGAAGAAGGGGAAACATATGATCCCGAGCCTAAAATCCACTATTTAGAAGTCACTCCCCCTTTCCCTCATCTTACCCAAGCAGTATACGAGGAGTCTCTCATGAACAGTCATCTAAATGAATTGAGCAAAGGAGACAAAGCTAGTGGTAGCCGAGGCAGGTATAACCTAAGATACAACAAAAAGGCAACAGTACCTGATGTTCTAGAATAGTCCACTAGAGTAGAGAAGCCTGCTAATGAGGCGGTAGACAGTCACAGAGGTAAGAAGGCCCAACCCCTCTCTCCCATTGTCCACACTCATGTCCCTGAAATTAGAGAAATTCCAAAGCTCACATCTTCTTTCAATTTCGAGCATGAGATTCAAAAGATTAGAATCCCTATGCCCCTCACTGAGTTAATCAAACATGAAAAGTTAAAAAAGCGCTTCTCTGAACTTTTGAAATATGAAGCCTCGTGCCCTTCCACAAACTTCATAAACCTCCAAGATGAAAAGCCAACAGTTGTCCTAGGCCCCATGGTAGAAGACAGAGATGACTCATCCACTCCCTTCTACACCTCCCTGAACATACATGATAAAGTGTTGCACAACTTCTTGATGGATTCAGTGGCCTCTCACAACCTCATGCCAAAGTTGTCATGGAAGAATTAGGACTGGAAGTCACCCGAGCCTATCATGACCTTTATTCTTTTGACTCCAGGAGGGTGCAATGTTTGGGAGTCATTAAGGACCTGGTAGTTTCTTTGTTTCAGCTACCCATGAAAAGTATGGTCATGGATATTGTGGTAGCTGATGTTCCCCCCAAGTTTGGCATGCTGTTGTCAAGGTCTTGGATTAAAAGACTTGGAGGAACGTTACAGATGGATCTCACATATGCCACCATTCCAGTCTTTGGAGGGGACCATAGGAGATTGTATAGAGAAGCCCAGCTAGCCTACATTGTTAGTGACGAAGCAGACTCCACTAATCACCCCATATTTGTGCTTGACACTGGCCTGGGGTCTAGATTATTACAGGTCACTGAGATCCCTGAGGCCCCCTTACAAATCAGAAAACAACCCATTCTTAATCAAGAGATTCCTCCTCCAACCACCTCTGTTTGGAAGATGTTCTTTGATGGAGCTTCTTCCAGTATAGGTGCAGGTGCAGGGGTGGTATTCATATCCCCTTCTCAAGAGACCATATCTCTGTCATACAAGATGGAATTTGAAGTCACCAACAATGTGGCAGAGTATGAAGCGCTGGTTCCAGGATTAAGAGTTGCACAGGAAATGGGAATTAAGGAGATGGATGTGTTTGGAGATGCAGAATTGATTGTCCAACAGGTCAAAAATGTTTATCAGGCTAAGCATCCTCGACTCAAGAATTACAGGAACGAGGTATAGGACCTAGTTGATAATTCTTTCTTGGCTTTCAACATCTCTTTCATTCCAAGGGAAGAAAATGCTCCAACCGACTTTTTAGCTTTCAAAACTAGTTTTCTCCAAGTTCCTGCGCTTCCCACTGTCACATATGATGTTGAAATAAAATACAGACCCTCTGTACTAGACAATGTCAAGCATTGGAAGGTATTTGAGGATGATCAGGAGATCGAAAATTTTCTTCAATCTCTTGATGAATTTTCTGCATCACACATAGATGAGGATCCTGACAATGGAGAGGAGCCTGACCATCACCCTAAAAAGTTTTTGAATAAAATTGTTGACCATCGTATACAGCGGCCAAGAAACCACATACCAAAAGGAATAATCCCATTAGAAAGGTTGTTTGATAGGAATGATGTGGCAGTAAAGGGTAGAGTTTCAGGTGATGATGCTGACACAGCTGAGTGCAACATAGGCACACCAGAGGAGCCCAAGTTTGTCAAGTTGTCAAGGAGTTTGACCGAGGAGCAGAGGGTCGAATACACTGAGTTGCTAAGGGAGTTTGCTGATGTGTTTGCATGGACCTACAAAGACCTCAAGACATATGACACATCAGTCATTGAGCACAAGATCCCACTAAAAGAAGAGGCTAGGTCGTTCAAGCAGAAGCTAAGACAGATAAATCCCATGCAACTATCTGTCATGGAGAAGGAAGTGAAGAAGCTGCTAGATGCCCAAATCATTGTCCCCTTGAGATACTCCGACTGGGTGGCCAATTTGGTCCCAGTGAGAAAGAAGAATGGAGAAATCAGACTCTGTGTCGATTTCAGGAACCTGAACAGAAGTTCAAGGAAAGACAATTACCCCCTGCCCAACATGGAGCATATATTGCAGAAGATCACTGGTGCATCTAGAATATCTATGATTGATGGCTTTTTTGGTTACAATCAGATATCAGTCATGTCTGAGGACCGGGAAAAAACAACCTTCACCACTCCTTGGGGCACGTTCATGTATTCCAAGATGCCTTTCGGACTGATGAATGCGGGAGCCACATTTCAGCGAGCCATGGACATAGCCTTCATCGGGGAAAAAGATAAGTTTGTGGTGATTTACCTAGATGACATAATAGTCTTTTCCAAGACTGATAAAGAGCATCGCTACCACTTGAAGAAGGTTTTACAGAAGTGTCGGAGGTATGGCCTATCTTTAAACCCTAAGAAATCATTGTTTGCTATGGAAGAGGGAAAACTATTAGGCCATATAGTATCAGAAGAGGGGGTGAGAATTGATCCTGACAGGGTAGAAGCAATTCAGGCTCTGTCACTTCCCAGATCTAAGAAAGTGGTTCAGGCATTTTTGGGAAGGATTAATTTCCTAAGGAGGTTTGTCTCAAATTTTGCTGAGTTGGTGAAACACATCACAACCATGCTCAGGAAGGGAAATGAAGTGAAATGGACCACTGAACCCAGGGAATCTTTTGCCCAAATAAAGAAAGCATTGACTGAGGCACCTATGCTAATCAGTCCTGATTATTCCAAAGAATTTCTAATTTTTTCTTTTGCCTCTTGTGATACAGTAGCAGCAGTCTTATTAAAAAAAAATGACCAAGGGTAAGAGCAGTCTATTGCCTTCTTTAGCAAGGCATTGAGAGACGCAGAACTCTGGTACGAGATCATGGAGAAGCAGGCCTATGCCCTGGTGAAAGCCCTCAAAGATTTCAGAGTCTATGTATTGCATTCAAAGATCATTACATATGTCCCTTCGACCTCTGTGAAGGATATTCTTATACAGCCTGACATAGACAGGAGGAGAGACAAATGGATCACCAAGATCCTAGAATTTGATCTGGAAATTAAACCCACCAAGATGATAAAGGGGCAGGGTTTAGTGAAGTTGTTGGCCGAGTCAAATCGTAGAGCCTTGGGAATCAATTTCATCAACGAGCAGGCTGAGTCATCCAACAGGAGTTCCCAAAGCACTTTACCTCTAGCATCATGCACCTAGTACAAGGATATCTTGTATTTTCTGCAAGAATTGAGGCCTCCTGATGGGATGGAAAAAAGTAAAGCTAGGGCCTTAAGCTCAAAGCAGTCAGATATTGCCTCATTGACCAAGCCTTGTACTGGAAAGACCCTCTGGGGGTATTGCTAAGATGTCTGGACCCACAGCAGGCCCAGAAGGTTATGTTCGACTTCCATAGTGGTCTCTGTGGAGGTCATCATTTTTGGAAAATCACAGCTCACAAGATCCTCCGAGCTGGGTATTACTGGCCCACCTTATTTCTTGATGTCTGCAAGGAAATCAGAGCTTGCATCAAATGCCAGAAATTCTCAAGAAAGCAGCAGATCAAATCTATGCCATTAAAGCCGGTGGTAGTTTCAACACCCTTTCAGCAGTGGGGATTGGATTTCATCGGAGAAATTCATCCTCCCTCAAGTGACTAGCACAGGTGGATTCTGACCACAACCGACTACTTCACCAAATGGATATAAGCTGTCCCCACCATAAGCACTTCTCACAAAGTGATTATTAGCTTCCTGGAAGATATTATAGCTAGATTTGGTTGCCCCAGCAGAATTGTCACTGACAATGCCTCCCCATTTCGTTCTGAGCCTTTGGTCAAGTTCTGTGAATAGTTCAGGATTTCACTGATTCATTCTACTCCCTACTATCCTCAAGGAAACGGACTGGTAGAGTCCTCCAATAAAATCCTGATCAAGCTTATCAAGAAGCTACTAGAGGACAATAAAAGGGCCTGGGACTCAAAGCTCAAATTTGCTCTCTGGGCTGTTCGTGTGACAACCAAGTAATCCCTGGGCATCTCTCCCTTCCAACTTGTTTACAGAATAGAGGTCGTTTTCCCCACTTAGCTCGCCTTACCTGTGGAAAATTTCCTCCAGGACTTTGAAGGAGAACCTAATCTTGTGATCAGAAGGATTCATCAGATGGTGGAAGTACAGTAGGTCAGAGAGAAAGTCATGGACAAGGCCTACAATCATTAGCAAAAGATCAATCAGGCTTTTGACAAGAAGAGAAAAAAGAAGGAGTTCGAGCAAGGTGATCTGGTGCTCAAATGGGATGCACCCAGGCAAGAAAAGGGAAAACACAATAAATTTGATTCCCTCTAGTTCAGGCCTTTCAAGATCCTTGAAGTATTTTCAAACAACACTTACAGGTTGCAGGATCTGGAAGGCCAAGAAGTTTTCAGCAGCCCAGTAAATGGGCATTTCTTAAAAAAATGTTTTCTGTGAGCCACAATCGACTCTTTTCATTTTGTTTTGTAAATATTGTTTCCATTTTTGTTTTTCGGACTAATAAATGACTCCATAGCCCAACAACAAAGACACTGAATCTGCAAAAGAGTTCTTAGAGCATCACAGGGATGACTCTATCCCCCATGGAGCCAAATGTTAGCGATATTTCTTGTATCGGGGGGTAAAATGCGAAGAAGGGGATGAAAAACCCACTTTTCCTAAGTCTGGGGTGCAAATGCACTGGGATAAGCTAGGGGAAAAGCTGAGTGGCCAGGATCTGCATGCCCAGATCTACAGCATGCAAGGCGATTCCGGACCCCCCCGCCTTTCTACCTTTAAGAGGAGGGGGGGGTCTGGAATCGGGGGCGCATCTCTTCAACAGTCCAGATCAGCGCGCCTAGATCAACGGTGATAAAAGTAATTCCAGACCCCCCCTACCTTTCTACCTTTAAGCGGAGGGGGGGGGGGTCCAGAATTAGGCACACAACTTTTCGATGGTCGAGATATTAGCGCCCGGATCAACGACGCTCACACGATCCCGTCATCCTCAGTAGCTCTGTGTTTAGCCAGTGTGGGCCCTTCTCCCATTTTGTCATCTTCCACAACCGCCTTTCGCCTGCTGCTGTGTGTCATCTGTTCTCCTCCACTCTTTCATCCAGGTGACCCTTTCCCCATCTCATTGTCCACTCACCACCTGCCATGTGTCCCTTTCCCTCCACGTCGGCCTTCCACTAAATGCGTCCAGCATGTCTACTCCGCTTATATCCCTTTTTCCATATGTCATCCCTTGCCACCTCTCTCACACCTCATCATTCTTACTTCGCCCCTGTGGTTGTGGCCCCATCACTCCATTGCTGTGTTCCCACCTCCCACATTGGCCTCCACACCCATTCCTCAAACCATTCAGTTATTCCAGGTGGCAGCGTGGGGAACCCTCCACGTCCCAAAGGCGTGGAGTTGGCCGGGTCGTTCCCAATCCCGATGAAGTAGTTATTGAGACGGTTGGTGGTGGTTAGACATCGTCTCTGCCATAATGGGAAGGTCTGGCAATGAATTAAAAGCACATCGATTCACCGATGAAACTGTCAGAAGATCGATCACGTCTACCATAAGTTGCACGACCATTCAAAGATTGCGGTTGCAGATTGTCAGAGTCCATGCAGACGCAAAGCTTTTAATGCTACGTCTCGATTTTGTTGTTGTTTCTAGTATTGAGTATATGAAGGCGTTTTCTCCATTTTTGTATCTATCGATGGTAGAGCTAAGCTCCCCACTGTAAAGTGTTACACATCAAAATTACTCACTTTGATAGTGTCGCAAGTGTCGTCATTACAAAGGTTGCAAGTGTTGCATTTTGCTCACAAGGTCGCAAGTGTCGTATGTTGCTCACAAGTGTCATAAAAACATAAAACAAAGCATGTTGCCATGATGCCTATGTCGTGCCTATAACGACATGAGAAAGACACTTGAAACACCTCAAACATCTGATTTGGAAGAGGAGAAATAAGTCAACAGGCTTGCAAACCTTTTTCCAACTGAAAGCACCTCAAAAACTGAGTTTTGGAGAGGAGCGCTCCCCCTTACACTATCTCGGAGCGTCGACGCTCCCCCATACACTGTCAGGGAGCGTTATAACGCTCCCAGGCCCTTTTGAGGGAGCGTTATATATTTTGAGAGCACTGGCGCCCCCTTAAGATTACTAAGGGGCGCTATAACGCTCTGATGGCCCCTTTGAGGGAGCGCTACCTATTCTGGGCGGTTGTTAAGCTGTTGAGATGAATGAAGGAAGCTTCTTTTCATTCTTGGAAGGTAGTTGAGCTCGAATCCTTGATCAAGCCATGATCCTAGGGCAGGGCCTCAACTGAAGGAGGAAAATCCTCACCTTCCCCAAGGATATCTCAAGTGGTTAAAGCCTCTCCAAGGCTATATAAGCAAGCTTTCTAATGGTGAAAAAAAAGAAAAAAGAGAGAATCATACCAAACTTATGATCTCATGAGTGGTATGGGCTGGAAATTGGAGAATGTCAAACTTATGATCTCATAAGTGAGGAGAGAAAGAGAGAATCATACCAAACTTATGATCTCATAAGTGGTGTTTGGACATAGCTGGAGGAAGAACTGAACATGTGAAACTTATGATCTTGGAGGAAACTTGCAGTCATCCAAAGGAGAGAAATCATCGAAGCTGTTGTCATCCAGGTTGTTGATCGTTTAGGCAAGGGTTAGACGAAGAGGACTTGATGAAGCTGTCGCATTCGCATCTACGATTGTAAGTACTGCTGTCGTTATTCTCATTAATATGACACGCTTGGCCTGTTTCTTTCTAGTTTGTGTCTAATGTTACATGAACTTATCA
>ML777741.1:701998-731102 GCA_009831015.1 Picea engelmannii
TATCAATAACCCATCACATAAACCTATAATCTAATCATATTACAAATTTCTTCTTTTATTAATCATATTATAATATAATTAAATATATCAAAGGAGCACTTAGGATTATTAATATCAATTTATACCTAAGTCTACGGACTTCGGAGAAAATTCATCATCATGCTTTTATGAATATACCCAAATATCCTGAATGCGGGATTTCGAAGAGGGTCCCACTTATATTATAAAGTGATGCAAATATAATTAATTAAATTAAATTATAATATAATTAATCACCTTTAATGTTTATATCGATATTTCTGCAACCATTGGAACGAGAAAGGGTAGGTTCAGGCCTTTCGCCCTTTTTGCTTGTTCATTCTATTACCCAAAACATTAAGAGTCCCAAAGCCCTGAACTCTTGTAGGGTACACACTTACACGTGGTTGCATTAATATTAAATTCAAAGGAAATAAAAGGGTTGGCACTTTGTCACATGTAGCTATGCTAATAAACATTATTATAACATAATGTAATAATACTTTTCCTTGATAAGGGCATCCAAGCTTAATAAATCTCCATTATTATATTTAACATTGGAATTGTTGATTAAGGTTGGTTGTCATTGATGTCAACCCTTGAAGAAATCCCCGTAGCAGAAAGGTCTGGGTAATGGACCCAATATTGTTTGATGTAAATATGACTCATTATTTTTTTTTCAGGGTTGATAAGAATTAAATAAGGATGAACTCCAAAGTGGTCCCCTTATGGTGAAAGCCCTCACGGGAATATGCTTTGCGGAGTAAGAGAACCCATGATTAATTGTGGAATAATGATATTAAGTATAGTGAATTTTTCAGGTAAACTATCCTAGATGGATAGTGCTTGTCATTCCATATCCGGTGGTATGTATAACATCACATAATTCCTCACGGTTAGAGAGTTATGGCCATGAGAAGTTGGAGACCCCAGGTTTGTGTAATGGACCCAAGTTTTTTCGATGGATAATGGTATGAGTTATGATATATTTTCAGATAATACTATTCTATATGGATATTACATGTCATTCCATTTTTGGTGGTATGTGGAACGCCACATAACTCCTCACGGTTTGAGAGTTATGGCCTTACGAAGTTGGAGGACCCTCATATGTCATCTAGAAGCCCCAAAAGGTCAAAGTAGTCAAAGTGGTTTAAAAGATTTTAAAAGGTAAATAATAAAGTGAAGTAATGAGTGTATTATAATTAAAAGTGAATAGAAAATAAATTATTTCAATAATAAATTTAATGGAGAAATTAGAAGTGGGTTAACCCTAAAATAAGGAAAGTGGGGCCAAGTGACCTAGAAGATGTTTTTAAGGAAGCTACTTGGAGAGTATAAATAAGAGGCAAGGCTCTCTCATTTTAATTACAGTTGAGAATATTGAAAATCTATAGGTGTTTGAGGTAACCAAGGATATCTAAGCCGAAATTGTGAGGCAAGGTGAAGAAAAGAAGGCCAAAATGCAAGGAAGGATAAATTCTTTTGATGGTGCTTTCTAAGGTATGTTATTTACAGGTCATCTCACCATTTTCACTATAACTTTTTTCTATAATGATTCAGACCGTTACATTTCTATTACATTGATAAAAAATATCTAAGTATCTGTGGTAAAAAATTCAGATTGTGGGTCATTTTATTTTGGTATTTACACTCCGTGGAAAATAGGGTTTGTGGTCAGTCCTAAAACTAGTAAAAACCAGGTGTTTTGGGTAAAAACGTCATAAATTATTCCTAACATATCCAACTTCATTGAGACCAAATGTGTTGGTTAGGGTACTATCTGTAGTATTTTTTGTAATAGTTTCATATCAATTCAACAAATATTCCATGCGGGGCACGCTCTACAAGGTCGCTCTCTAGAATAATCCAGAATTCAGCAAGGTATGCCATTTTTTCTATAAATCCTTTTTTGAGAGGTTCCAAGTAGTGAAACTTGGAGGAATTGCATAAAACAAACTAAAGAAAATTGTATATCAGTTTCATATCTTTATACATTACAGGTACAAATTTATGATTACTTCAAGTTAGGGTTGTTGACTAATCCAAAACTAGGCATGTGAGACAAAAGAAACGTTTGATGAAAATGCTAGTCTCTTGTTGTTAAAGTTAAGGAAGGTTTGCAGGAATGCCATCATATACACTAGGTCTATTATAGAGCTACAAATCATATTTGAATGATGAAATTGATGAGGGATTTTGGTTGAGGTACATGTTGAGTACATGGTTGAGACAAGTAGTTGATGAGTTGGGACATACATGAGGTGTATAGTTGATGATGTTGGTACATATTGATGAGTCATAGTTGATGAGTAGTTGACACATGATTGGTACATAGTTGGTACATGGTTGGATGCACTTGTTTATGGTATAGGTTGATTACAGGCTGTTTGGTACAGGTTGGTGCATGGTTGATGCACTTGTTTATGGTACAGGTTGATTACAAGTTGAGGTACAGGTTAATGCATGGTTCATATTTATTGGTATAGGTTTACAAAGTTATATCTCACAGTGATAGTGTGGTAGTGGTTCCATCATTCTAATTCTACTTCATGGCAGTTCGATGGGGCAAGGACAGGTGGTTGTAGCCACCTTACGATTGTAGTCGGAGAACATAGGGGGTTGTATCCTCTTTCTGGTTGTAGCCAAAGAATTGGGGAGTTGGAGCTTCCCTCAGGTTGTAGCCTGAGAAACTAGGGGTTTGGAACCTCCTTCCAGTTGTAGCTGGAAAACAAAGGAAGTTGATGCTTCCAATGAATGTAATTCTTCAAGACATATAAGAAAAATAATTCCATGGTTTTCCTATATTTTGGTGTTCACGTAAAACACTGGTGTACTGTGTATGTGTGTGATTGTTTATTTCTTACTTCTCATTATTGGATGATAATTCTAAATTGATATAACATTTGAAGAAAAATGATTATAATTATGCTATTATTGATTCACCCCCCCTCTCAATAATCCAATAGGAATAAGGGAGGATCTCCAGGTCGACTACTTAGACTCTTCATCACACTCTCCATCCCTCAAACATCCTAGAGTCACAGAGTCCCGAAGGGGTCACATTTGTATTATAACGTAATGTAAATACAACGATTTAATTTGACTTAAAATATAATAAATTACAATAAAGGGTTATTATAATCGATTATATTAATTTGATCACAATTAATATAATATCATATAATTGATCATATTTATCACTTATGCAACATTTGTACAAGGAAAGATAGGGTTCGGGCCTTTGACAATTTGAACTCGTGAGATCCATCACCCCAAACCCCCAGATTCCCAAATGCCCAGTTCCTTGAAGTCCTAAAATCCCATCAACCATTAGATTGAAGGAAGAATTTGGAGCAATGGAAGCCATTAGATCAAGCATCCATGGTCCAGGAGGAAGACGTGTGGCAGAAGGAAAATATGACACGTGACCTAATCAACTGGTGACAAGTGTCAATGTCCATTTGGCACATAAGGTCTGTGAAAGTCATGAATTAGGGTGACACGTGGCACACATACTATGGGTCCATGTCAACCTAGGTGATGTCAGCATGCCACATTACTCTGGGATTATAGCTTCTGGGGATGTCCATCTTATCCTACCAGAAAAAATGCCTGAAGCACTGAAGTCGTGAACTAACATTGGTCGTTGATCTAATATCTGCTGGGATTTCTTATGACCGTTAGATGAAGCAAGTGGAAATATAGGGTAAGCACTTAGGCAGGTAAGTGAAGATATAACCATCCATTAAGGATACAGAGCCATGACAAAGGAGAAATCACACACCACAAGTTGCATGATAGTTAATTATAAGGAGGTATTGTGCTATTAATTTGGACCATCAATTAAAATTGATGATGTGTTGCTCCAGGATTAAATGCGCACAATGGCCAAGTTTTAAATCTCCACTATGTTGAAAGAGCATGGACTATAGATCTCACCATTATATTAATTTCTGACTGTTGATCCCATAGGAGGAAAAGGATGAGGATCACGTCGTTGATCTGTGATCATGATCAACGATGAAGGGAATACCTGTGGTAAAACATAGGTAGGAGTTTAATGATAAGGTGGACACAATGATAATGGTTACGAGACCACTAGTTGTCAGTCAAACCTTCCAGTCACTGTTCCAACAAGTTACCTTTGGCAAAAGTGAAGGTTTTGAGTTTCCAATATCCTGAAGTATCGAAGCCTGGAGGCTTAGATACTTTTGCATGTAGTGAAAGGTTCCAGGTCATGGTCATATGGGACTTGACAAGCCCTGATAGCTACACTCTTGAATTGTACCCAAGATTTCGTTAATCCCAAGGACTTGAGCCCATGATCACCCAGAGATATGGTTTGAAGGAAATGACTTTTGACTAGACAGCTCGAAATCTATAGTAGGGAAGGAAATCTCGAGGGATCGATGAGTTCGGGATCGTCCTGTAGATTCTTTCTGGACTCTGTGTTTGTGAATTCAATTCCTTGGTTAGTCCATTGGGGAAATTAGCACATATTCAAATTCAAAAAAAGGCCAGCTCACCTTCTACCCCAATTCCTTTCGAACTCATTATTCCCATGTTTCTTTTCTAAATATGAATAAAACATAAATTATTGACAAAACATGAGATCTAACTTCTACTTCAAATTTCCTAGACTATTAGGCCATCAGAGCCACAAACTCTACCATTCAACGAGATAAAAAATCATGCCATCATTTAACTCAAGAATTACACATTATAAAAAAACAATCAAGGTAAAATAAAAATCAGAGTCACACTTATCTGAGGCTTTGGAATTTAGTTGGGAACTACTAAAGATGGTTCCCTTTTCCACCCAACCATATCCACAACAACTCGTGGAAGGATATTCCACTGGCCACCTCTAGCTAGATCATGATGGCCTGGGACAAATTATTCCTCTTGTTTAGTAACGTCCAAGGACAGGGGTTACTCACCTCTTCCCATAGGAATTCTGGCAGTTTAGTTTTCTATTCACCAAGCAAGGGAGACTATTGTGATTGCTCACTCAATCACTCCATAGCTCTACAAATCCATTTATCATCTTGATTAGAAAATTCCAACCAACAATTCTTGTACCCCATTTAACCTTTCATGATATCATTTTCATAAATACATTTGGGTTTCACCTTATTATTTTCCACTTTATTCGTTTTAGTATTAAAAGGGAATTTGTGATTAAATGTTAGAAAATCGACATGTTTTCATATATATCTCAAAAATGTGTGATCTTTGTAATGTGTAGGAATATGTGAAGGATTAATTCAAAAGGACTTCTCGAATATTTCCTCCACCATTTCAAGATTTGAGGAGATAATTCAAGCCTATTCCAAGGAGAGAAGATCATTGAGATTTGGTTGGCATATCTTATCCAAGATATATGAGAGATATATGTGAGGATTTGAAGGGATCATATTTTGTAATAATGGGAAATAGGTTGAGAGAAAAGGGGATCTGTAATAATGAGATGGTTAGCTTATCTTCAAGGCTCTCATGTATAAAAGAGAGTGCCCTCTCTTCATGAGGATTCAATTAGAGTAGTCATTAACAATAGTCATTAAGATTCAATTAGAAATTTGGATTAGTCTTAGATTTGTAATTTGAAAGAAAGGGATTCTTAGCTTTGATTCATGGTTTTGGTTTCCATGCTTTCATTATTTTGTTATGAAGATTGATTTGGTTATTGTAATGTAAGATGGATTCATATGCGTGAGCTCACATATGTTTTTGTGTCATTCAACTCTTCACATGTTGTATTTTTTTTTCCTTCATGTAGTTCTCCATCCCTAGATTAATTTCATCCATGCAATTTCCAACTCCTATATAAATTGCATTTACATAGCTAGATTAATTTGATTCCAAGTCGTGTGTTTCAATTTCCTGCATTAGATTAATGATTCAATTTCAGTTGTAGCTTAAACATTAGATTAGATTAGTCTCTCTTCAATCTTGCATATACTTTGCATGTACTTCGTAAGTTTATGAACCTCAGATTGATGAATTAGATAGTTGGGAAAGTACTACAACTCAATTAATACAACACTAGTTCATCCCAATATAACGATTGATGTTCCCTTGTTACGATTGTTCCTTTTGCAGGTCATGCTGTTCATTTGATGGAACAACTGTCCTTCCTTTTGTTAAAATTGATGTCCCTTTGCAGAGGTTTCATCTCTAGAGGACGAGTATTGAAAACAGAAGGTAAGAACCTACGTAGGCAACAAGTAAAATGCTTGTGCCAGGGCCTACCTTCAGATGATGCATAGAGGTTATATTTTAGGACATCTTTAGAGCCCAACATTTTGGCGTCGTTGTCAAGGAAGCACGATGGATTGAGGTCTTAGTTTCTTTTTCATTTCAATTCATGCAAGTTTTATCTAGACGTGTTGGTAAGGGGTCATAGAAGCTCGTGAGAGGAGACTCCTCATGTTCTCCCTACCAATTAGGTAAAAACAATTTCAATTTCTGCAAATTTCAATTTATGCAAGAGTGTTTAATTCATGCAAGTGTGATCTAGATGTGTTGGTAAGGGGTCATAGAAGCTCATGAGAGGAGACTCCTAATGTTATCCCTACCAACTAGGTAAAAGTAGTTTCAATTTATGCAAATTTCAATTCATGCAAGAGTGTTTAATTCATGCAAGTGTGATCTAGACGTGTTGGTAAGGGGTCATAGAATCTCGTGAGAGGAGACTCCTCATGTTCTCCATACCAACTAGGTAAAAGTAGTTTCAATTTCTGCAAATTTCAATTTATGCAAGAGTGTTTAATTTCTGCAAGTGTGATCTACATGTGTTGGTTCTAAGGGTCATAGAGTTGCTTCAGTGTATATTCCTCACTATCCATACCAACTATCAAGAGTGTTTAATTTATGCAATTGTGAAGAGTAATTTCTTTTTATGTTTTAGCAAGAGTGTTTTTTAAGTTTTTCATTTTGATTTGGGTGTTGTAAGAATCTTTTTTTTTTAACATGGTTTAACAATGAATTTCATCTTGGAACTACTCATTCATATCCTGGCAGATATCGGGATTTCCTCTTCCCTGGAAGAGGAGATCTTCACAAGGATCAAAGATTCAAATACTCCAGAAACAATTGAAGATCCAACATCTGAAGACTCTTGAGCATCCGATGACAAACAATTGATTGAAAATGAGATCAAGGAAGATGAAGATGAGTTATAGTATGATTTGAGAAAGGAACAACGTGCCTACGAAATCCTAATCGAATGATGGTTTCAAGCGAGTACTAGGTTAGATTCATTTAGTTTTTCTTTTTATTTTCTTAATTTACAGTTTCAACAACTAATTTCACACATTCATACATATTTCCGATTCTCATTTATGAAATTGAAAGACAACATATTTTTATTACTGTTACGTGCATCGCTACATTGGTTATTTGACTACACGTAACTAATCTCTAATTTCTAATTAGCGTAGTGTAGGTTATATTTTAGGACATCTTTAGAGCCCAACAACTCGCAATTTACTTCTCTAGGTCAGAGAACTATTTTGGGTCAGAACAATTTAAATCCAGCAGGGTATTGGTCTGGTAGGGGTCATCTCAACCATTATTAGTTCCCCTCCTCATCTCTCTCATGCATCATGATCTACCTTGGAAAACCCCTCAGCAGTTATGCAACATTTTCCATTTTATTTAGTAACATAAATATATACATTACCTTCTATAACAAAAGGTTCATCATTTTCTACATCCACACATAATCATTTTTCGCATAGTCTTTTAGTAGGCTATAGTTATATTTACAAGCTAGGGGAAACAAGGGTATTGTTGGCACTAGGCCAAAGTGGAAAGAAGAACGATCATGGGAAAGAAAGAATGCAAAAAACTGAAGTGACAACTGGAAAAATATCAACACATGCGCATGCAAGAAAGCATGCATAAAGGAAAGTGACAGCTGGAGAAAGAACAACACGTGCATGGGAGAAAGACCTAGTGTAAGAAGGGTTAGGGTTTTGGTAATATTTTGAAAATGGCTGAAGAGCCTGAAATGTATAAATATATATATGAAAGTATCATATAAAAATGGGAACCTATTATGGTTTTTGTTGTTGTTTTGATTATGTGTGTAAAGCGATATAAAATGTATGAACCAATTTCGTAAGATGTTGAGAAAAGGAGATACAAGGGGAGGTGGATCTAAGGATTAGACCATAGGTTGTGGAGCCTAGTGCGATCTAGTTCACCTCACATAGAGCTTACCCAAGTTTTGTGAAGCATTGTAAACGCGTAGCACAAGAATTGCATAACTACTATAATAAAAGATCCAAGAGCCAAATCTTTGTGGACGTAGCCTAGGAGGGGGTGAACCATGGTAATATTTGCATAATGTGTTTAATGTTTGCATATATTTATTGTATTTCAGTGATTAACGGTTAAGAGTGATGAATAAATAGGTGCATGGTTAGAATCTGTTTATATTATGAATTATACACATGTGATTTCAAGGAATAAGTAGATTACAGTAACAACTCAGGGTACAAAACTACTGAAGAAACCCCTTATCCCCTACTCTATCCTAAACTGTAAACGCCTGAGTCTTATAGTCACCCATTTAAAGCTATCTCGGGTGAGACTACACAGTGCCTTCCGGGTGCTGGGTTTCCTTCTGGTTTGCCAGCAAGGTCGATAGTTTTAGAGGCTTTGTTGGAACCCCGAATGACATGAACCCTGGGTCAATAACTCAGATAACCCGAGAAGGGAAATAATAACCAACAAATGGTTCCATTGTCGTATTAAAAGGAACAAGAGAGGACCGAGTAGATAAGATAGAGTGGACAAGAATCGAAGGAGAGGAACATAAGAGCAATGAGTCATTAGAAGGGAATGTGGACACCTTGGAATCCCACGAGAGAAGAAATCAAGGGTTGGTTGAGAACTAAAGAGCTAGAGTTTTCACACAAAGATAATAGAAACCCTAGAATCACACCGCGTAGATACCTGGATAAATATATATTTATAGATTTACATGAAATCTTTTTCTATGATTTTCTACATCTACTATGGGAGCAGATATTAAGGTTAATGGATAACCATGTGACCAACCAGATTTGACAGCTAGATTGGACTCCAGTACAGATCCAACAGTTGCATTAGGTGAACAACAAATTCACCCGCGCAGTCGAATTTTGGCTTGACAGTATTGTGGCACGCTTTATCACAAAATTTACGGTAGACACAACAAAGTCATATAGTGCAGCCAAGAAAGAGTTCCTACGAGGACCCAGAGGAAGGTACATTCGATCACTATATACTTCTATCAAGATACTATTGTATAACAAAGGTGTAATGACAATGGAATTAGGCACCTAGACTTCCTTCCTCGCATGGGGGAAGGGGGGAAGTACTGACAGAGGGAGGAGGAATGGAAGGAGGGCAGGATAAAGACAAGGTGGAACCCTTGGACCCAATCTTGATGGATGACGACCAACTTAAGTGGATATTGGCATCATCAGGAACGATGCAAAGCGGAGCACCCTACCAATATAAGGTGATTACCAAGAAGAGAGTCGTAGCCGAGAGGGAGGGGTTGGCTAGCGATGAGGAAGAGGTAGAAGATGTTCTTGCTATGGAGCAGATTGAGGAAATATTGCATGCCACAAATGAGAGGAAAACAAGAGGCCCAAGAATAGGAGGAGAAGGAAGACATCCCTTTCATATCAATGTCAGTGTGGAACCCATAAACCCATGTGCAACCAATACACCAAAGAGAACACCACCATTTAGACAACCAAAGTTCGAAGGAAGTCTGACAACAGGAAGTCCATCTACGCAAGGAGCAACAACTAGAGGAGCCAGTTCAAGAAACCTTAGTCAAGTATGTACATCGCGCAGAGGTGGGAATAGTTCAGTATTTGGAATGGCAGGCCACGATCCTACTATCAGATTACTAGAGTTTCGAGGGGAAGCAACAGAAGAC
The DNA here is from genome assembly GCA_009831015.1 of Picea engelmannii. Lineage (NCBI taxonomy): Eukaryota > Viridiplantae > Streptophyta > Pinopsida > Pinales > Pinaceae > Picea > Picea engelmannii. The sequence continues at coordinate 711,963 of ML777741.1, forward strand.
CCTACGAAGCATTTTTTCATTTGCGCAGATATTTGGGAAGCAAAGAAGATCACTGATGATAACATCAAACTCACGCAACTAGCGATCATGCTAAGGGACCACGCACTAGACTGGTACATGAGTCTAGACACGAACAATGCTCCCAGAAAAACAAGAACACTGGACGCCATTAAGAAACTATTGATAAATGAGTTCCAGAAGATGAGATCAGAGGATTAGTACATGAACGAGATGATTGAAATAAGACAAAAACCAGGAGAATCGATATGGGATATTGATCAAAGATTCAAGCGATTAAAAGGGAAGTTAAAATACCTTATGACCGATATGCAACATTGAAACTCGTTTTTCAACTCACTACTCCCACATATAAAGTATCCACTATGAAAACAGAAGTTTTAGATGTAGGTGGAGGCCCTGTAGGCAACCTTGCAGTTGGAAGAGAATTAGTACTAGAAGACGGACCTGAGTATCGAAGAATTGAAGGAGGATCTAAAAAACCTAACATTTCAACTGAACCAGAATAAGAACAAGGACAAACGAGAAGTTGTTTGGTGCACTCCTTGTAGGAAAGAAGGACATCATAAGAATGAATTCCCAACATTCGTGCAGTATATGGTAGCGAGAATGCTAAACCCATTACCACAAGGAGGATTATGGTGTGAACTATGCAAGAAACTAGGTCACAACCCTTACCATTGCACGATGATGCAGAAATACCAAACAGTCCCAACGAGCTCATATTGCACCTTTTGCAAGTTAGTCGGCCATGACAACAAAGACTGTATAACTATGGAGCTGATGAGGGATAGAACATCCAACGTATACAAGGTATAGGCAGAAATGATGACTAGGCAGGCAACACCACAACTCAATCAAGCCCCAACCCCATACAACACTGCGCAATAGCCTTACAATTACGCGCAGTCGTAGTACAACCTAACATAACCCCAGTACAATACCACGTGGTATAATCAAGGACCAGAGTACAACACACCGCAAGCCAATCACTCATCTTATAGAGGAGTAGGATGAGCCAAAGGAGGTTCCGAACATGGTAGAGGACCGGTCACATGTCACAATTGTCAGCAACCAGGACATTATGCACAGGAGTGTCCTCTACCACTAGCAACTTGTATGTATTTTTGCGCATTGGACCATGATATAGAGGAATGTCCGACATTACTCATAAAGATCTAGGAAAAAAGGAATCAAAATAACCATAATGTTCAGTGGATTTCAACAGAAACAAGGGATGACAAACGGAACATCAACATAGTCACTCAGGGAGGAACAAAAATAGGAAATGACATAGTTTGATAGGAACTAGCGTAGAACCAATGGGTAAAGAAGAACACTAACCCCAAGAAGCAGTTCGACACACATAAGGAGAAGGAGATCTTTATAGAATCCCAACAATAATTCCAGAAGGAGGACATAGTGTCGACTGCGCAGTAGAGCAAGGAAGCCCTGGAATATGACATGTCACCATCATTGGATTATACCAACAGAATACAACCTAAGGAACAAGTAAGTACTATCAAATACTTTTTGCAATCATGCATCAAAATGTTAAGTGATCCTTCATCTGTCAAAATATTGCAAAACATCCTAGAAAAATGTAGCAGTGAGACGAAACAGAAGCTAGAATTGAAAACTGTCAACCATCCACACACAAGAAGAAGAACAAGTAGGGAATTTAGACTAAATGCTAAGATAGGATATTTCAAAATGGGAAATATTATACTAGATCTAGGATCCGAAGTGAATGTACTACCAAAAACCACATGGCATGGGGAGAACCTACACTGGGATACTCAATTATTCAATCAAAGCTAGCGAATCAACATAGAGTCCTACCAATAGGAATACTGAAAGGAGTGACGATAGATTTGGATGGTGTGTGCACTAAGGAAGACTTTGAATTCATCAAAATAGTAGACGACACAACACCTTACACAATGTTACTTGGACTGGATTGGGCGTTCGACAACCAGGCTATAATTAACTTAAAAACTAGATAAATGACATTTGAGTCAGGGGACTACAAGGTCATAGCCCCACTTGACCCATCAGAAGGCGAGAGGTTCATATAACCCACTTGTCTAGACTTAGAAGAGATCGACCAGTTATACAGAACAACTATGCGCAATGAAAACTATATAAACCCAACTGCAGACGGGGTACTCAGTTGGCGAAGCATTACTTCATGCACAACAGACTCATACACCGGTCTAGAAAATTGGCAACAAAGACTACACGAAGTATCCACGAGAAGGTGTGCAAGAATATACTACGCAGTAAGAAGGATTGGCATAGAATCAGAGAACCATCCAGTTTTCACGGTCTAAATGATTTGGAAACTTTCTTAGCACTGGAGTTAGCATTGAAGGCCACACCTGCAAGATGGTGGGGTACGCACAAAGAGAATATCACATATTGGTACCAATACAAATGATTATTGTGCATAAGGTTTGGCGCAGAACCGATATGGAACAATCAATATAAATATGATGGACTAGGCGCACCAGCAGAACACTTAGAGGCATGTAAAACTCAGTGGAAAATGACACCACCAGAGGAATGGTCTCACCACTTCATTCATACTTTAGAGGGAATACCATCGAATTGGTATATGGACTAGGAAATGCACAAAGGAACTTTATCTGAGTTATTGACCTAGGGTTCATGTCATTCGGGGTTCCAACAAAGCCTCTAAAACTATTGGCCCTCCTGGAAAACCAGAAGGCAACCTAGCACCTGGAAGACACTGCGAAGTCTCACTCGAGATAGATTTAAATGGGTGACTATAAGACTCAAGTGTTTATAGTCTATGACAAAGTAGGGGATAAAGGGTTTCTTGAGTAGCTCTGTACCACAATTTGTTACTATAATCTACTTATTCCTTGAAATCACATGCGTATAATTCATAATATAAACAGATTCTAACCATGCACCTATTTATTCATCACTCTTAACCGTTAATCACTGAAAGATAGTAATATATGCAAACATTAAACAAATTACACAAATATTACCTTGGTTCACCCCCTCCTGGGCTATGTCCATAAAGATTTGTCTCTTGGCTCTTTTATTATAGTATTTCTGCAATCCCTGTGCTACGCATTTATATTCCTTCACAAAATTTGGGTAAGAGCTATGTGAGGCAAACTAGATCGCACCAGGCTCCACATCCTGCAGTCTAATCCTCAGATCCACCTCCCCTCATATCTCCTTTGCTCAACAACTTAAAAAATTGGTTCATACATTACATATCGCTTCAATATAGAGCTACTCAAGAAACCATTTATCCCCTACTCTGTCCTAGACTGTAAACGGCTGAGTCTTATAGTCACCCATTTAAATCTATCTCGGGTGAGATTGCACAGTGCCTTCCAGGTGTTGGGTTTCCTTATGGTTTGCCAAGAGGGCCGATAGTTTTAGAGGATTTGTTGGAACCCCGAATGACATGAACCCCGGGTCAATAACTCAGATAACCCGAGAAGGGAAATAATAACCATCAGGTATTACAATGGCAATAAATCTTGTTTGTTTTGTTTCTACTCTCTTTTCATCCCAAGGGTTAGGGTGTGTATGATTTTTACAGATAAGGGTTTTTCATGTGCTATAGCTCTCTGATATGTGTGCAGGGTATAACAGTAGTACTCAGCCCAATATCTCAAGGAACCAACTAAGGAGGCTAGACTGTGCCCTTAGCCATACTACTCGACTACCCAGGTACTAGAGAGTATCTTCATGAGTGTTGTTTTCAGTGGCACTATAGCAGTTAGGTGATTGATTGGTTTATCTACAAAGAGTTGCAAGATATCTAGGTCGATCCGTATACAGGTGTTGTCTGATGCACTACCACTCGAAGGGGTACCAACAAGTGCTACAAGAGTGGCCAACAATGTGTGATTAAGTACCACTTGTAGTTCTTGCGTGCATGCTTCCTCGACTATGGATTTATGCATTGAACGAAAAATATATGTAGCTTTAAGACACCGAAATACATCTCTACCCTAAAAAAAAAATAACCCACAATTTTTTTCCAAGGAAAGTAATTTGATACCACTTGTAAGGTACCAGATCTATTATAATAATAGAAAATAGAAATATTGCAGATAATAACAACGAAACAACATAGTTTATGAAACCACAGAACCAAAATAATATCTTTATTGATCGGAAACAATGTTCACTTGCCTCTTTGAGGGGGCAACCTCCAGCAGAGCAATGCTCTATTATAATGATTCTCAAGACAAAAACTTTGCATGCCCTCAACTCCTATTTATACTAAATCTATATACAAAAAGAACAATCTAGAGGAAGATCTTCTAGAAGTGGAAGCTTCTTATTAGGTCTTCTTACATTTGACTTATTCTTCCTTATTACTAGGCCTTATTAATATTGGCCTTTATTGCATGGAAAATATATTATTCTACCTATGTGAGGGGTTAGGGAGGTTAGGTCCCTAACACATTTTCTTCGATACATTGCTTCAAATGGGTTTATCTTCAATGATTCCTGATACTCATTATTGTATGCAAATTAAAATAAATGGATATAGTCCTCCCACTTAGAAGGCTTGTCCATTACATACATTCTCAACATGTCTTCAATTATTTGATTAATTATTTCTATCTACCCATCTGACTCTAGGTACAGATATGTTGCACTAAAATTTAAATTTGTCCCAAATCCCTTAAACAACCTCCTCCAAAAATCAGAAGTGAACTTGGGATCTTGATCCGACACTATTTCCTTAGGCACACCATGTAGCCTAGCAATTGATCTCATGTAAATTTCTACAATATTGGTTGCCTTATGAGTTACTTTTACCAGAATGAAATGTGCAGCCTTTGTGAGTTTTCCCACCACTACCATGATGGAATCATGTTGCCTAGTTGTCCTTAGAAATTTATTAATGAAATAAATAGTAACAATTTCCCATTTCCATTCAAGAATGGGCAATGGCTACAACAATCTTGTTGGATGTCTATGCTCAGCCTTTACCTTCTGACATTCCATGAATCTATCCAAATAATTAGTGACATATTTCTTCATACCACGCCAAAAATATTGGCCTCTTACAACTGTAATAGTTTTATGATATCTTGGATGGACAACGTATGGCACATTATGCATCTCCTTTAAGACTAAATTTCTCAATTCCTAAGAATTGGGAACATAAATGTTGTTTCGAAATAAGAGGATTCCATCCTCTTCCAACTTGTAATCCTTATATTTCTGTTGTATATCAATCTATTGTAAGCTTTATTTAACTTTCACATAATGTTCATATGTTGTTACAACCTCTATAATTCTTGTTGAAACAGATCTTGAATTTTTTATATTGAGGATGGAAAATTTGTATTTTTGAAGTCTTTGTATTTTCCAATTCTCCTAAAAACAAGAATTTCTTCATTGATAAATTCACGATGCTTTTAATTATTTATTTTTGGACAAAAATGGAAAAAATCTAAATGAACATAAGTTTCTAACACTTTGTCAAACAACCTTTTAAATGAACAGTAATGTTAAAAAATTAAAGGAATTTTAATTTAATCGGAATATCGAGATTCAGAGTTTTGAATGAATAAATGTTCAACGCAAATTGAATAGCAAAATCCTGATTCCCGATTTCCCAATACATTAATCCTTAATTAAAACATCATTTACTTAAATCATATTTAAAAGGGGTTTAAACTTTAAGTTAATCTCATCGCAAAATTGGGATTCACGATTTTGTGAGAACAAAGAAACTCGTCATCGTATTTTCCGATTTCCCAATTTCGCGATACAGTTAATCATTAAATGAAGTTTGGAATTAATCTAATTACTACTAAGTATGATTAAGATTAAATAATCATATCGGGAAATTGGGATTCGCAGTTTTGTGAGCAGCAGTTTTCATGTCATTGGATTTCCCGATTTCCCGATCCCCGATTTTCTGATTAATGAAATCCCGAAAAAATTAATATGGATTAATTAATATAATAAAAGTGTTTTAACTAAATAATACATCGCGATTTCCATGATTGGGGTGCTTCAATGACTTGTTTCCTTGGCATCAAAAGTTTCGAAACTCCGATACGAATGTTTTTAAATTTAATCTCAGATTAACGCAAATTAATCATTCTTAGAAACAAGGTTTAAGGTCTAAACTTTGTACGGCAACTGTCTAATTTGGTAAATTGCTATTATATTCGAAAATACTGGGAAAGCTCAAGTACAAACATTAAATGTATATCTTTGGGAATATCTTTTGCATTAAGAGCCTTTAATTCATAACAGAGGTACAAATCTCAATGCTTTAATGATATATTCGAAGAAAATTTTGAAACGTCTACATTATCAATTTCGAATCTAAATTCCGCTCTGATTACAGGTTTTCAAGTGAACACAAAACTATGGCACCCAAAAAGGCTTCAAAGAAAACTGAAGAGCAACCAGAAGGCGATATTGTTTCAGACACTACTTCATCTGGGGTACACTCTGTCAAGTCATGGAATGGAATTTCCGAAATACTAGAAGAGGAGCTGAAGTATGCGGCCACTGATTTGGATAATCACCTCCGAGATATCACCAAGACTGAGCTTCATAAATTTGTTGCACGACCGAGACTCGTTTCATACACCGATATGATTGCCTGGGCACTGGATAAAGTGGATGTTCCGACCATAAGTATTCTGAACAAGCAAGGAGATGTTATTGGCTCATTCAGGCCTGAACATATCCAAGTAATGTATAAGCTTTTGCCCAATTATAGACACACTTATAATTCTGAGTTTGTAGCTGCATTTCAACAAAAAGAGTGTGTTGAAGGTGGCCAAACATACCCTGACATGATAAGAGGATGGGCCAGAGATGAAAACAAGTTTAGGGCCGATTTACATGGAATTTTTGCCACAGCTTCCTTAAATGAATATATGGTTTATGTAGCAATGATGTTATGTAGACTATATGGGAGAAAGGATCCTTATCACTTTAGTGCAGAATGGACACCTTTCCTAGAGGAAGTTTCAGAGGGATGCAGTTTTAATTGGCACAAAATCCTGTCAGATAACCTTACATCAGAGGTTATAAATTACAAAATAGCTAGGTCAAAGGGACAAACAATGTCTTTTTATATGTCAGCTTATATAATGGATGCCATTTTCTTTATGACTCCTTTCCCATTAATGAATTGGAGTTGGAATGCTTCTTTCTCAGAGCCTGTTCATAAGTACCATTAAGCTCTTTGGGAAGAAAATGCCAAAAATACTTTTTATGAGGTGTGTCATTATGTAATTATTCCGCTACACAAAATATTCTTTGGTTGCAAACCTCCTCATATTTCACATACCATCATAGAAAATCTCAAGTCAGTTGCTGACTGGTTCATTGAAGAAAATTTCTCCTATGTTAGGGTTTATGGCTGTTCTATTCCACCTCATGCACTCCCAAAAGTATTACCAGATAGGTTAATATGCAGAGAAGTGGCTTATCAGCTGATAAATGGTGGTATTGGGCTAGAATTAAAAGCTCAGCAGAAAAAGGCATGGCCATCTTTTCCTGTTTATTTAGGAAAAATTGTTTTATTAAACATAGGTCATTCTAAGTCAGAAGCTGAATCGATGAATGAAGTGAAATTATCAAATATAGAGCATAGGAAACACAACCCATACCAAATAATCAGTCGTCATTTCACACAATGTGGCTTGAAAGCATATGAACATGAAATTTTAGTTTATGATGATGTTTTTAGAAATGCTAAATCTTATGAGGAAGTTCAGAACAGAGTGAAAACCTTCTCACCTGATGCACAGGTGGGATTTGCATCTTTTCAAAGAAATAGACGACAATGTCTACCAAAGATTTTACAAGGCGAAATATCAACATCAACGCAAGAGCAAGAAACAACTCCTCCAGGGTTTGAAACCATCATTCAGTATGATTCAAGTGACAAAGATAAATTGAAAGATTCTGAGATACCTCCTCAAAATACAGAGGGTTTTCAGATCAAAGAAACACAGACAGAAAAGGGAAAAGGAATAGAAACAAGTCCAATAATTCTAGATGATATTCTAGAAAATGTTGGAGGAATAGTTTCAAAGGAACTTGGCAGTCCCATTATAGCAGTGACCCCAATGAAGGCTACTTTCGGAACCCCTCATGAAGGAGTTCTATACGTAAGTGACTTAGAGCCAATCAGCAGAGATGAAATCCCTTCATCTGATTATTTTTTCAGTAAAAAATGAAGAGTTGTCTTGAAACAGGAATTACATCCTATAGGAGAAAAAATGATCAAAAAACATAAAATTATCATTGATGGAAAGAAGCTAAAAGAAGGAGAATTTGCTACAGAGCTAGCAGGAACCATGGGTGCTATAGCGTCAGCCAATATGTATTCTGTGGGAAATCTAACCACTATGATAGAGCAAAAGGATCAGGAAATAATGCAGTTGTAGGACAGGTTAAAGGAAAATGAAAAAATTATTGGATGGGGAATACAAAAAGGTCTAGAGCAAGCTAGACTCAAAGACATCCAAGAAATCCAAAAGTTAAATGAAAATTTGGATGAAGCAAAAAACATGATACAACTTACTCAAGAACAAGTGCAAAAGATGGGAAATGAAAATAAATCTCTTCAAGATAAAATCATTTCAATTACTAATCAAGTGATTGAAATGGAACATTTCAAGACTAAAGCATCATAGATATATGCAAATATTGAAGAAGAACAACATAAGATATTTTGTAATCTAGAAATCATCCAGAATTATTTTCAAGAATCTAAGAAGTCTATGGAAAAGGCAGTGCAAAAAGAAAGAGAAGCTAAAGCAGCAAGAAATTCTTTCCAAAAGATAATAACTTCTTTACAAAAATAAGAAACTGGAAAATCACAGAAATTATCCATTTCAGAGTAGTTGAAAGGAGATATTATGATTAAAGTTTGGGAAACAAAATTGGAAGGATATAAAAGAATTACAAAAGGGGTCAATGAAGATGGTCAAAAGATCTTCGATTTTATTGAAAAAGATTCAGTACATATCGGGACAGATGGCTTTTCCGAGTTGTTAGGAGAAATCAACATTACCAAGTATCAGCTGAAAACAAAAGAAGAACTTGAAGAAAAGAAAGCGGAAATATCAAATATTAAGGTGATCAACATTGCAAAAATTGATAAGTGGATGATAGCTTCAAGTTCAAAGTTAGAAAAAGCTAAGTTCACAGAGAAAATGATTGCAAGCTAGTTGCCAGGCCTGCAAAAAAGTTTTTTCTCTCTTGAAGCAAATGAAGTACCTGAGGCTCCTAAGGTCTTGGAAAACTTTCTAGGAAAATATGGTCAAGAGGTTGAAGCAGATAAAGAAAGTTCTTCAACTCAAATTTAAAACTTTGTAAATATTTCTATTTTTAGAATTTTGAAATAAATTGTAAATGGTTGACATTAGTTTATGCAACCGAAATATTAGGAAGTTGGTTAGTTACCAACAAAAAACTTTGATAGAAATGTATAAATATAATTTCAAGAGGCTGAAACAGGGCTTCAGAAATTTTGGGAGAAGACCATTTTTGTAATATCAACTTTGAAGTTTATCAGAATATAAACCGCGAACAAGATTCTAGATCCTGCAATTTCATGACTATGTTTCTTCCCTTGTTAAATGTTCTTCTTAATGTGTATTTCTAGCAAGTAAATCAATTTGAAATTATATGCAATTGTTGTTTATTGTTTCAGATTGGTTTGGATGTTGAATGTGTTACATTTTTTCCTCTGAAATTACTTTAGTAATTTTAAGACCTGTAAACCTTCTGTTCCTTAATATGTTCCTTTGTTAGAAATCATGTTTCTCTTTCATTATTGTTAATTGAAATATAAGATTCTTTCCAGATAAAAGCCTTATATTTCTCTGTGTTGTGTTTCATTGTTTACAATTTCATAATTGTCACAAAACTAGGAAACAACCTTGATTGTGTTTTTACATTACTGTTTTAGATTTTAAAGTTGTTTTATTAATATCATCTCTGAAAGTCTGAAGTAACCAATCTATAAAAAACCCCTTTTACAAACATTTAAAACCCTATCACCCATGACAGTTCCTAACGACAAACAACCTAACGTAGAACTTGGTCTACGAGATCAAACCAGCATTGCCCTAAACCTATTTAACACCATCTTACAAATTGCAACAAATAGGACTGAGTTAGAAAGATCGTGAGCTGCAATTGAACGTGACATAAGAATCCAGGAACAACGGGAAGAAAGACAGAGACAGTTGAGAAACTGAATCTGATCTAGTTTTTCTTTGTTTCTTCTTTTCAAAATCTCATCATAAAAATCTTTATTCGGATGCCTTGACGGTGTGTTTTATAGCCTTAAAACACAAACTCAGGAACAACAATTCTATCTTTTAAATTTTTCATGTACATACTAATGGCTATAACATGCATTTTATGAACTTTTCTGTTGAGTGCATCAACCAACTTGTTCTCCTTTCCCTTTATGTGCTTGATATCAAATTTGTATTCACTAAGAAATTTCAGCCATCTAGTTTGTATAGAATTTAGTGTTGGTTATTCAAACATGTATTTCAGACCACTATGATTAGGCCACGAAGTTGGTAACATTACATGGTAAACCTCTCAAAGGACTCATTAATGGAATCCAATTTAAGGTTTACTATGGTCCCTAAGAGTCACATGACACTTAACACCATCAACAAGTGTTAGAGTTAGCATAGAATAGGGAGTAGGTAGCTATGTAGGATGGAAGGTATAATTACACATTTAGTATGAGCATGTGAAAAGGAGAGGTAAACAAGGAAGATAGGACAAGGTGTTGCATCCACAATATTTCAATCATTTCTTAAGTGTGCAATGTTAGGTGAGATGAACTGACCACTTGACAAGACAACCATACTGCATAGGTCAAGTATGGGACACTAAACGGTTAACGAAACCAAAAAGGAAAGGAATAATAGTTGGCTAGGTCACGCATCACAAAGGGTCAAATACTTTTATGGTGACACATATCAGTAGGATCTTCAGGGGTACGATGGTTAATTTCAATGACACAAGAAACTGATTCACATGAGAGGTGAAGTTGAAAAACCAATGAAACCATTGCAATGGATCAACACCTATGTTGAAGCTGACAACCCAACTCTACGGACTTCCCCCTCCATCGATTTTAGGATATTGCATCTTCCCAACAATGAGAGAGCCCCAAAGAGATCAAAATAAGCTGATGGTCCTGCCCGTTGGAGTAGTCATCTCGGTCCATGAGGAAATGGACCCATGGGTGGCTGAGTCTATTCTACACCAAGGGACTTGTATTGAGTAGCATAGATGGTTATGGATTGCATGCTGAAAGACATCTACTTCCAGATAGTCCAGATGGAGATCAATGAAGGAGAGGTTGAAATTCCTGAGTTCGAAGATCATTACCTCGTTCCAAACACACAAGACCTCCAACAAACTTTAAAAACTACAAAGAGTTGTAACACTGGTCATGCTTGAAAAATAATGCTTCCACAAGGATTGTTGTACCCATACAACTAATTAGATCACTTTGACTACACTAAGTCATCCAAGATCGATCAACCTGAAAATGTTTTTGGCCCGAGTACAAGCCAACTAATAGTGTTGGGGGGCTGTTGGAACCCAAGGTTTTGTAGAAGTTGTGTGGGAACCACAAATGAAAAATTGCATGCAAACTCAAGAATAATTAGTGTGGCACCAGGGAACAACATATTTGTGAAAACCAAGGGAATATTGCGTGCCCCAACCCTTTTTTCATAGTATGGGAGGAATAAAAAAGAGACCGCATGCAAACCAAATCCAAGAGAATATTTTGGGAATCTTGTAGCTGATTTCATAACAACTTGAATGATAGTGGGAAAGGTAATGGATGAGCTAGTAAGTTAGTTAGGATTTCCATGCCCTAGGAAAGATATGGGGGATGCAGGAAGACATATAAAGGGTGGGGATTTTGGCTCACTCGAGGGAGAGTAAAGTAGTAGAGCAATAAAGTACATTAGCGGGTTAGTGGAGAGATTGGAAATAGAGAATGACAGTTCTAGTCTAGTTTTATAACATTTTTTTCATGAGTTCATTGTCCAATCAGTACATGGGTATGAATTTTTTGCGCATAACACATCTCTATTATGAATTTTGTATATGAATGATGTTGAATTTAATGAATGAAATACAAATTCTTTCCTCTCTACATTTTCCTGTGTTATGGCTTGAATGTACATCTGTTTACTTTCTTCTATATGGAAATCTCATAACAAGTAATGTATGAATGGATGTAATCTCTGGAGGTTTCATGTCCTTATAATTCCTTCACATCCTACACAAGGCTTATGGTCTCTATGATTCTCATGGCATCTAGGGTGAGACCTTCTCTAGTTCTTGGGGATTGAATATATCAGTGCCTCTAGGATTTTTTTGGTTTCTCCTATCAAACCTTGGGTCTATTACCTTGTAGATATAGAGCCAACAATTATATTTTTCTACAAATAAACAACACAAATTTCCCATTGAGATGGAAATTGATCCCCACTTTCTTTAAGAGTAAATGATAGTATATCACTACTAACCATGATCACTCTACATTTGCAACTAATGATGACATAACAATCTTAGTTATGTGTTCTACTAAATCCCCACTCCGTTATCTTCTTTTGGTTTGAAATTGTTGTGCTAATTGTCTTTGTTTTTTCCTAATTTTATGAGCAATCAATGGAGAATTCAGAGCATCTCCATGGTTGTTACTGTCTACATAAATAAATTCTCTTCAATAGTAGTAATTTACAACAATTGAGTTCCCTCTCTTTTATTGTAAACAATCAATAATCATTCTAAGATGGCTAGAATAACTAGGATTCTATCTTAGTAACAATGATCCTAATACATTCATGGAAAATTGAATTGAGTTCAACTTTGAGATTTATTTCTTCTATAATTTTCCCTTTAATTCATTCATTTTGTTTGGTTAGGAATTATGAACCCTTATTGTTGTATTGGTTTGGAATTATCTTTGATGTTTTATTATGTCTAGGTGTTCTACTAGTTGAATTGACAAAAACATCTAATCAGTGCTAGAAATTTGACTTTAACTTGTTTAAATTTCTGGTCAACCAAATAGGGATAGATAACTATTTATTCAGGTCATTTTGTGGTTTAAGTGGCAACCTATAAGTAGTTGTAGTACAACGAAATTCATTGTGATTCACACTGGAGGCATTTGATGCCACTTCCATGGTTTCATTGCAATAGTTTCATAAGGTTATCATCTAGTGTGTAGTACCATTATGCTATTAACAATTCAACATTATATACTTGGAAGAGATTTTATCAATGGACTCTTGTATTTATTTCTTTATGTCATTTGCAAATACGATATATTTAGTAGAACAAAGGATATATTTCAATATCAAAATGAGTAGCAAAGCAAAGAAAGTGTGTGGATATACATTCTCAACCATTTCAGAGCCTATGTTTTCATTTGTTTTTTAGTGGTTTTGATAATATGTTTTGTGACTTGGTATTTGGTGGGGCATTATTTTAGGATGTTCCATTCCAAGGGTTCAATCTTGCATTTAATCAATTGTGTGTTGTGGATCATATTAGTTTTGATTGCAATATTCAATAACTAAACTGATCATAGATGCCAAAACATCATTCAAGGTGTCTATTAAGCATTGAGCTTCAATTTTTTTCATTATAAAAGCCAATGCTTGACAAGGTTAATATGGTGAATGTAGAAATTATAGGAATGTAGGGTTGTTGATAAATTTTATATATGATAATATCTCATTACAAAGGACATGGTTGCTAGTCATATATCACTGGTAACAACCAATTTATTATAGTGAATGGTCATAGATTTCTTTAGAAGTATCAAGTACAAGATTGTAACTGAAACAAAGAAATAAAACATGTGCAAACTTAATGTTTGGAAATTTCGATGGCTAGTTTTTCATAGTGATTATTGAAACTTATGATAAATTCAGAGTAACGATCATAGAGAATTAGAGAATAAAGGAGAAGAGATGGAATATTTCACTTATCTAAAATACACATGAAATTGGCTTTCAAGCTATCATCTAAGCTTACACATTTGGCAACACATTTCTTTAATGATGAAATTATGTCTATGCAACTTGAAGTACTAGAATGCGCATGGATGGCCAAGTCCAACACCTACAATGACTTACACATTTAACAACACATATATCGCGATATCCTCCACCACACCTTCCCACCATACATCCATTTTCACTAAGCCTAATAAACAATCATTTTAATAAGTTATTGATGGACCCCATTCGATGGATCCTCTGGACCCTATTCGATGGATACATGAGAAGGAGTCTCATGTGTGCAGGTTAAAGAAGGCCCTGTATGGACTCAAGTAGATACCCCAAGCTTGGTATGCGAGGATTGATGGAAACCTGATAAGTTTGGGCTTTAGAATTTTTTTTTTGATCCAAGCCTATACTACAAGACTGTTAATGGTGAGTCCCTGATTTTGGTCCTCTACGTTGATGATTTATTCCTCATCAGTACAGAGAGCCTTATTGTTGAATGCAAGTATGTGTTGGCCTCTGAGTTTGAGATGAAGGAACTTGGTATGATGCACTACTCCTTGGGACTAGAGGTGTGGCAGAGAACTAATGAGATATTCCTGAGTCAGGGGAAGTACACAGTTGAGATATTGAATAAGTTTGGGATGTTGAACTGGAAGTGTGTGGATACACCAATGGTGATGAATCTGAAGAAACTAAGTGTGTCTTCTTCTGATTTTGATGAAATTGATCCAACTCTATACAAAAAGTTGATTGGATCAATGATGTATCTCGTTAATGCCAAACCAGATATTTTTTATGTAGTGAGTACACTTAGCATTTTTATGAGTCAGCAGAGACAGACACACTGGATTGCTGCAAAGCATGTGTTGAGATACCTGTGAGACATAGTTGGAAATGGTATGAGATATAATTCTAGTATTGACATGAGATTGCAAGGAGTGGATTGGGTAGGGAGCACAGTGGATAGGAAGATCACCTCTGGGTGTTGCTTCACTTTGGGATCTACCATGGTTTCCTAGTGTAGTAGGAAATAGACTTATGTGGCCTTGAGCACCGCAAAAGAAGAGTACATTTCATTGAGTCTGGAAATGCATGAAACAGTGTGGCTTCATAAGAACCTTGCATATTTATTTGGACATGTGTTGGATTCCACTATTATTCTGAGACATGGTGCAGAGGAAGGAGGTATTGGTGTAGTACCTTCCTACAGATGAGCAGGTTGTTGATGTTCTTACAAAACTAGGATGAAGTTCGAGTACTTTCGTTAAAAACTTGGCATGGAAAAGAATGCCTCCCTCGCTGAGAGGGAGTGTTGATGTTTGCATCTTCCTAAGACATTCTCCAGATCATACTCCTCTTTGACTGAGTTGATCTGTGAGGACACTTATTCGAGAAGGGATAAGTGGTACACTTATCTGAGAAGGGATAAGTGGGACACTTATCCGAGAAGGGATAAGTGGGACACTTATCTGAGAAGGGATAAGTGGGTTTTGGCTTATCCAAGAAGGGACATGTGTGTTGATCTGTGAGGACACTTATTTGAGAAGGGGTAGCCCAACGTCCCTTGTGGAGAGCACATGAGGAAAGTCTCATGTGGAGAGAACATGAAGACATGTCAAGGGATTTGACCTTAACATCACACACTCTGGGGAGTTGACCCTAGTGTTTCTAGAGGGAGTAACCTCTAGAAGTACACATGGGTGTTGTGGGTGGGAAATTCCCCTACGGACTAAGCATTAAGGGTTTAGTAATGCATGCAGAAAATGACCTTCGAAGGCCTTCTACTTTTTTATACTATCCCAACATAGACCCCACATTCATTCATAAAACAAAAGGATAAAAGAATATGGTAACTCTACCTTAAATACCATGTTTGATGTCAATCCTTTTGCATTCAATTCCTCCTTGACTGCAAATCTCCTCCCAAATCTAACCTGCATTCACAAACAGAAAAACAAAGAACTATGAACATGCATCTCATATATAAATTAGTGGGTTAGAGGTTTTAATAAAATATAATCAAAACTTGAATATTAAACACCTCATATGGCGGGACGGGAAAAGTAATTCTTTCTATTAACTTCACAAAACTAACTTACAATGTTGAAATCGGCCACTGCTCTACAAATTTGGTCCTAGTCTTCTCTTCAATTGTGCACAAACTCCTAACAAACATGCTTCTCCTCTTCAGTGAAGTCACAAAATGGTTGCAGAATCTTGGGGCAAGGGGAATACAAAATAGGGAAGAGTTTCTTTGCTATTATTTTCTTTTTTTTAAATGGGACCCCTACCTCTTATTTTATAGGATAAAAGAGGGTAGTTATCCAGTTGAAAGACTGGCTATGGGTGGTCAAACGGTTTAGGCAATTTACCCAAAAGTCTGTATTCCATCTGCAACTTTCTATTTTTTTGGTGCTTTTGTCAGTATACGCAGGTTGTAATGGGTCAGCAAGCATATATACATGGTCAGTAGTGGTGCAGGGTGCATATGCCTTCAAAAAGATGGTTTTTAGAAGATCAGTTTAATGGTGGCTCAAAAAAAACTAAAAAATGGGATGGCTTGATGCCAGGTATGCATGTCTAGTGCAAATTAGGGTTATAATATATTCCCCCTAATGTGTGAGGTTAGAATAGCATCTGATGGCTGAAATACATTACCAATCTTCACCAACGTATGAAGCGAGTGAGCCCAGGGACCAGAGTTTGGGAGGTGTCATCTACAAAATAACAATTGTCTCACCGAGGCAGGCATACCCATGCTCAGAATGAAAATAAAATCATGGATGCCAATAAAATTCACTGCAGATCCATGTAATATAACTATATAAAGTGTGTCCATGAGTAATACATAAGAGATCTACATCTCAAAATAAAAAAGATATACATTTATAGTATCTATCTTCAAGAAGATAATGATTCCTGATGGCTAGAGATGAGGCCTTCAGAGCTCGAGAAACAACTTCAAAATCTTCATAACTCAGGTTGGAGTGTAATATCAGTGCACAACTTCACTACCCAGAGGTTTTCGACAACTCATTGGGAACAGACTAGAGGATCTTGATGATCAGGCTGAGGACTTCACTGATTTTGAACAAAGACTTTTTTGGGATTTTAGGATGGTCGGGCATGAGGTTAAGAGACAAACTGCAGAGGGGTTGACAATAGCACGACAAATGATGAGACTTAGGCAGCATGGTATTGACATAAGTTCATGATGCAGGAGGCAACACAAGCTCTCCATATGTTTGGAAGAATAACCAAATGGAGGAGGAAACAACTCTATGTAGTGAGAACAACTTCCTAAGGTCATATTAAATCCCATAGCTTGACGAATAAATAGAAGGAAGTGCTTTGTCCAAGGGTGACTTATTGTGCTGCCAACAAAAAGAAACACTTTTCCCTTCCTCCTTTTGGGGTATATTTGATTTTTTTTTGTCTTTTTCAATAATTTTGGAAAGCTTGAAAAAGAATAAAATAATGCTACGTTACATAGGAGTAACGAATGTCGCAGATATACTAGTTCCAAGCACAAGGAACACACTAATGCTCAGATAAAGGAGACATATGAAAGAAAAGGACACTCAGGAAAATCCCTCCAGGATTCAAGGTGTTAAGATGCAAAGGAAAAGTGCTACAAGACTTGCATTATAAGGCATGCTTCAGATGGTTCAGTTGAGAGCAACATGGAGCTGGAATTAGGCCAAAGATGTAGGGATCCAAATGTGATTAGTAAGACATAATGATAACATCCTTTGATGTAATTTTAACAAGCCCAGAGAAGGTAAGATTGGCGGTTTTTCATTTTTAGAGAGTCTGAAAAACATAAAAGGAGACTCCATTGGGGTAACTTTTTCGAAGGTAGTCTAGTCGGTTCGAAAAAGGGGTAAACTAGCTCCAAAAAAAGTCTATTCAAAATCATTTTAATGAGTGTGACAAAGACAAGATCACTCGACAATATTTTCACTTTCAATGAGTCTGAAAAGAGCTTAACTATGGGCTCCATATGGGATGTTCTTCTAGATCATTTTAACAAGTGTGAAGAAACAAGGTCACTCAACCATCTTTTCAATTTTAGGGAGTCTGAAAAGAGCTTAACTATGGACTCCGTGGGGGTTCCTTTTTCGTAAATTTAGTCCCTCAGGCCTGAAAAAGGGTTAAAATTATACCTGAGAATACTCTTCTAGAGAACCAAGGCTCCTAGAGTATACCTTTGTTTGTACAATTGACCATCCAGACTGAAAAAGGGGTAAACTACTGTCAGACATACGTGCCTTCAATTTTCAGTTTAGCAATCGTGAAGGGAAATAAGATCGCTCGACAATATTTTCATGTTTAGAGGGTCTGAAAATGGCTTAAAAGAAGACTCGTTGTGTTTTGGGAGTCCCGAGGGTGAGGTCAAGAGTGATAATAAATCATACAAATGAGGCTCAAACTCATAATCAGGAAAAACTAGTAAGGACTCCCAAGCTGATAGTCATTAGTGATGATAGTCATTAGTGACGGCATGGACATGAATAATGCAACTAGGATCTACCTAGGGAATCCATGAAGGAGGAGGCTCTACCATTAAATTATGACACTTATAAATAATCAATCATGGTTTTATGTTGCAACTCGGTGGGACCGATCTTATGGAAAAGAGAAAAAGACATCGAGATGCAGAAAGTCGAGGTGGAATCCTAACTTAAATGCAACAAGTTGGAAAAATGACTTTTTACCAAAGGACCTTTAAAATGACCCAAATTTCTGAAAAGTTTCTCGATACCCAGAGTAACACTTATCGTAACAATCCATAAGAAACTCCTAAACCATAATAAACGATTTTTAGGCTGGAAAAAATGACAAAGGGGTCAAAAAAATGACAAAAGGGGCCCAAAAAGTCTATAAATAAAAGCTAGCAGCTCATTATCACCATTGTTCATTGAGAAATCGACTATGAAGACAAAAACACCCCTTTGTCAAAAGAGTTGATTCCGAGTGCTTCAATGGATGAAACGAACTTTCACTTGGACCAGGTAAGTACATACTAGCTCCTCTTTCCTTTCAATTCTTCCTT
>ML777741.1:731177-762682 GCA_009831015.1 Picea engelmannii
TTTAAAAAGGTTGGCCCTACATATATGCAAGTTGTCCTATGAAAACCAGTGTATGCCCGCGTGCATAGAAAACACTGCACGCGGGCATACACAACTGTGTATATTACAGCTCACGTATACTCTCCAATATGTGGAAAAAGTTAAAAAATGCAAGAGCTAATCCCCCATGAACTTGTCAATTGCAGGATGTATGTTCATTGAAGAGAGAGGGAGCATGAGGACATTGATTTTATGGTTGGAGAGGACCATGATGCTACCACTGCATTGGCTCAATGTAGTTTATTGAAATTATTCCAGTGTCCATTCATGCGGGCACAATCGAGGTTGTTGAACGCCTTAGTAGATTACTAGCACCCGGATGCAGAGGCAATCATGCTTGAGGGACAGTCGTTGACTCCAACGACTGAAGATATCTATTTTTTGACTAGCCTCTCAAGGAGAGGGGAGCTAATCAACTTCCTTACTTTTCCTTCCGGGCCTCACAACATAGCGGATTTGATTGGACTCCATTGTGAAGATGGCACAGACAAAGTGGGCATGCAAGTGCCGATAAACAAGATTACAAACCTATCACTGAAAGTGATATTTTTTCTCATTGGGCGGATCAATGGATCCGAATCTCTACATCAAGCTT
Organism: Picea engelmannii; assembly: GCA_009831015.1. NCBI lineage: Eukaryota > Viridiplantae > Streptophyta > Pinopsida > Pinales > Pinaceae > Picea > Picea engelmannii. The sequence goes on from ML777741.1 coordinate 731,812, forward strand.
CTCTAGCACACATGAATTGTGCGGTTCAGTGCTTAAATGCACAAGTTTTCGACTGGAGTACAACTTTACTGGATTGCATGAACAGGTAGCTGACAGAGTGTCATATGCGCAGACATAGGAACTTTGGGTTCAAGACTATTCTTTGATCTTTATTTTTTGAGAAGGTACCCATCTTAGTCCATGGGAGACAGTACGAGGGCACATAGCCTCTACTCTAGCAGTAAACAGATGGGTGGTGTTGTTGCCGCGACATGGGGGAGGGAGTACTGTTGAGGCCTTCGATGACAAGTTTTTTAACTGGTGGTCTCGGTAGATTCCGATGATAGAGGACTACCCCTATGCCGGGATTGACTTCTCCAGGGACCCAAACATGGGTGTACCTCTCGGAGTGGAGTGAGGAGAGCTAGGTATGCTTGTTTTTTTTAAAGTTATTTAATTTTTATTTCTTTTTATATATATCATTTTTTTGTGTATACCAGAGTATCTGACAACTATGTATCTGTGGATGTACATATATGGGACCAGTGCATCCAGCGGACTTCACGAGGACTAGGAAGCATCCTCGACCAGAGGTAGGGCCAGCCACAGCCAGTGGACCAGCAACAGTAGGGGGACCTCTAGCTGGAGAGGCTGAGAGAGTATTGAGGCAGGTAGAGTAGAACCTTACCGCACTCACTCGCATAGTCCTGATGGAAGAGATCGAGGACTTGCCACCGTCGATGCAGACTCACATTGTTGGGGTACCACGAACCTGGGTCCAGCTCTTTTGGAATTTGTCCAATGTCGTTGTTCACTATGGCAGGGCCAACAGGCCCCGCCCTTAGCTAGGCTAGACTTATTACATGCCAAGGGCACTGTTTGTATATTTTTGAGGGCATAAGCCCCGTGACTCTGACTGGACCTATTTTTGAGGCGCTTGTGCCCACCCATGTACTCTGATATTTTTGATATATATATGTGTGTTTTTTATGTCTTTTTCAGTCATATGGATTGCATCTATTTTACAAATGTATTTACATGTGTGTGTGTGTGTGCTTTTTCTTACATGTGTGCAATATGTCAATCTAATATATGATTAGCTAGAGTATCTATAACTTGATTCAATCTCCTAGGAACATGGATATACATAATGTAATCCAAGATTCGTCCTAAGAGACGTACCCTAAGGAACCATTGGTGTAGAGTAGGATCATAAACGTGGTACACCCCATTTAACTGAGACACGACCAACTGAGCGTCTAAATAGACCTGGAGGTGAGAGATACTATGCAACAAAGCGTCACGAAGCAACTCTATAATTGCGATGTATTGTGGTGTCACCTAAACAGATACCTCCTAAGGATAACAACTAGCCTTAAGGTGTAAAAATCACCCAAGTTGCGGAAGCAAGCCTCCGAGTGTGTCGGCTAGCACCGTCCGCAAACCCAACGAACACCTCTGCTTCCCTTGACATCTGCCACAGTGAAAAATATGAGATCAAAATTGACATGTCCATAAAACTGAAAAGACAAAAACTAAAAAAAAAGCTAATGTACAAGAACTATACATATGTACAAGAATTCACCCAAGGTAATCCACCTACGAGTAATACTTCTTCAGGTAGATCCCATTTCTAGGCTCTACCAAATCATTTCCCTCAAAGTCCACCAAACGATAAGTGCCTTTCTTTAGAACTTATTTCACGATGAAGGGTCTGAACCACATGGGTTTGAACTTGCCTGCTCCTAGGGGGTCCTTATTTTGGTCATAGACTAGGACAAGGTCACCTTTAGAGAAAATCTGAGGATGAACGGACTAATCATAATGACACTTGACTCATTTTTTGTGAGACTCGTTAGCCAAGGTTGAATCTTGATGCTACTCATCGAGCTACTCAAGATATAATAAATGCTCTTCAAGCGGTGAAGTATCTGGCAATAACTGTACTGCCAACTTTAAAGATAGGATCTAGCACTCTATAGGCAATACTGCTTCTAGCTCGTAAACAAGTTGAAAATGTGAGAAACTGGTTGCAGTCTTAACAGACGTTCGATAAGCCCATAATGCCGAGTACAACATCAAATGCCAATTTGACTTGGCCAAATTGATCGTTCGCTGAAGAATAGTCTTAAGAGATTTATTCATAGCTTCCACCTGACCATTCTCTTGTGGGTAGTAGGGTGATGAATGTTCTTGCCTCAACTTAAGCTTTGATGTTAACTTGGTCATCATTTTGTTCTGAAAGTGACTACCATGGTTAGTGACAATCTCTCTCGAGACGTCGAACCTTGCTATTATCTGGTTGAACAAAAAGAGAGCTGCAGTCTCTCCATCATCTTTGAACATTGGCATAGCTTCGACCCACTTTGTGAAGTAGTCTACTGCTACGATGATATAATGATGCCCCCTTGCTGAAGGAGGGTTGCATGTATTGTAATCAATCCCCCACTTGGTGAAGGAACCGACTGTGATGATGGGAAACATGGGAGCGGGGTGTGCCCTCATCTTTTGAGAGAAGATCCGACACGGGTGGCACTTATTGACCGATTCAACACAATCTTTGATTAATGTCAGCCAAAAGTAACTATCTCATAGAATCTTTTAGGTTGTTGCCAACCCACACAGATGAATGCCACATGCTCTAGTGTGGCAATCATTAAGCATGATTTCTTCTTCTTCATGAGTGAGACATCGGCGAAGGATGCAATCTACACCTCGACGATACAAAGTGTCCTTGAGTATGAGATAGTTCTTGACCTGATGGCATATACGAAAATGCTCATCATGAGAAGCAGAGGTGGGGAACTTCAAAGTCTGGAGATATACCAGTATATCTCCATACCAGGGATTTGAAGATGCGATCAAAAACATGTCTCCTTTAATAGGCGACTCTCCGGGTATAACATCACTTGACTCAACAGGAAGTTCTAAGATGAGTTCTGCAAAGACCAGTGACTTTTTGGATTTTGCTGAAACAAAATCTAAGTCAAATTCCTAAAGGAAGACTATCCATCTACTCATCTTTCCGCAAATTACCTGTCATGTCAACATGTATTGAAATGGATTCACAATGACAATGATGGTGGTCTTGCAAAACAAGATATAATGACAGAACCATTGGACAACATGAACTACTACCAACACAAGTTTTTCAACGTGGGAATAATTGAGTTCCGGTCCAACCAGGCCTCGGATCAGGTAATAAATCACATATTCTGAGAGAAAATCATCCTCTTGAACTAAGACCATACTGATGGTCAAATCTACCACAACCAAGTACAATAAGAAATCTTTATTGTAATTGGGTGGCCGAAGCATAGGGGCAGTCGTGAGGGTGCATTTCAATGCTTCAAAAGAGCATTGAGAAGCTTCATCCCAATGAAAAGGAATGTCCTTCTTCATTAAATGCATAAATTCCTTTGCGATCTCGGCATAGTTTACGATGAAACGCCGTAAAAAGTTCTCTTTTCCCCGTAAACTTTTAAGCTGAAGGATTGTGTGCAGGGGATAAAACTGAACTATTGCCTCAAATTTGAGAGGATCAACCATGATCCTTGTTTTTGAAACTGTGAAACCTAGCAGATGACCTAACGTTATGTAAAAACTACACTTGTTCGGATTCAAGCGGATCTGGTAGTTGCGACATCGCTCAAAGATAAGTCAAAGGTGTGTGGGATGATCATCTCTCTTACGAGATCCTGATGCTAAATCATCAAGGTAGGCCTTGACTATATGTTTGAGATCGTGGAAAGAAAAAGGCATGGCCCGCTGGAAGGTAGCTCTAGCATTTTTCAAACCAAAAGGCATCTTATGATAAGAGAATGTACCCCATGGGAAAATGAAAGTGGTTTTGTGTTGGTCTTCAGGTTATATTTGTATCTGATTGTATCCCGAAAAACCATCCATTGAAGAAAAGGCCTTGGAACCTGCGCATTCATCGACTATCTGGTCAATAAATGGAGTGGGGAAATTATTTTTTGGGCAGGCCTTATTTAAATCATAGAAGTTCATACATATGCGAATCGTACCCTGTTTTTTGTTGACTAGAACGAGGTTTGACACCTATTCTCCATGATGCCAAGGGTTCTGGAGATATCAATGGGTATCATTTCAATGATGGTTCCCATATTACCCTTAGCATAAACACCGTGTGTAACCAAGGGATTGATAGGAAAAGACCTATCTCCAGTCATAGTCAAAGTGAATTATCCTGCTTCAATTCTTCTTAACTCTGGGAGGAAGTAAGATATGTGATGGAGATCATCCTAGGGTATGTCCGGACTAGTCATTGCTTCAATAATCACTTTGTATGAGGGAAAGACTAAGTCTAAAGAACCAGTATTGGTAAGGGAATCTTGATCCCAAGTAGGTTCTAGAATCGGATCTAACTCCTATGCGGGAGTTGGATTGTGGTTGGCAGAATCTTGCTGGATTATTGAGTACGTAACTTCAGTCATGGATAAGGGCATGGCCATGCCATGGTGCCCTGTCCCTTCCATCATGGCTGATGGGGAAGGAAGAGTCCACGGATCGTTGAAGTAAGTCGTAAGAAATGACGAGACTTGAAAAATATCAACCTTAGGCTGGTCTGATATGAACTTAACATCACCAGAAGGAGGCGGGTAATCGAAAGTACCCATCAAAGGTGGGCACAAACCAACCGCTATTTTCAGGATGTTGGGTTGAGGGTTATCAATCATTGGGACTATGGATGCCCCCGATGAAGGGTCAAGACAGAAAAAATACAATTGATCAATGGTCATGATCCGACCCTCGTGTGGAAACAAAAAGACCCAGAAAACTATAGCGACTACTGCTTGCATGGCCTAGGTCCAACTCCCTCCTAACAAGAGATTGTCGTCAAGAGATGCATCGACCACTTCAACCTCGACACACACGGTCTTCCCCCCTAATTGCACGAGGAAAGAGGGGATGATGCCATGTGGTCAGAATGAACGACTATAGAAAGCAATAAGAAGAGTAGGTGATGGAGAAAAAATGGGTTGGGTGATGGCCTTCCAACATGCCAAAGACATCACGCATGTCGAGGTGCCCTCATCAACCACCGTGCAGAAAATGTTTTGAGTAAAAGTTTTTGTGGTGTAAGCCACTACTATCTGAAATGCTACATGGCAAGGGAGATGAGGTTTTAAGTTGGTAGTATCAAGCATGATCGTACCCATATTACAAGTCTTAGAAGACCCTAAGGTGGCTAACAGTGCCTTTCTCTGGGATGGGCAGCTCTGGAGGACCGCCAAAGAAAACATCACACAAGGGTTTTGAGACAAATCCTCCACCACAGAGTAGTTATGGCCTGCTCTTGCATTTGGATTATGAGAATCTTTCTTGAACACACCTTTTGGGATGCGTGTCATTGTTTCTCCCAATGTCTTCTCGATCTGGAGAGGAAGAGGTGGGTTTTCGGCTTCTTTACTCTTCTTAGAGGTGTTTGGAATTCTGTAATCATGTGTTGTAGTTGATATATAGTCATAACCTTTCATCATATACACATTCATGGATGAAGAATTACTTGAAGACAAAGGGATTCCTTGACTGCCCCCATCCGTGCTCGGAGAGGCTTGAGTTAAATTTTTCCCATGTTGAAATGGGTTCGTTAACACAGCAGGCTACCGCTGCACCAATAAATTTTGGGCCTCTGCAAGCTGAGGGCATTGGTGAGTTGAGTGGTCTTCCATGCTCAAGTTACACAGATACTTCAACTTCCTCTTTTCTGTGTTGCCCCTGCCAACATTATTGGTAAGCTTCTTATCCCCCTTACCCTTCTTTCATTGTTTCTTCTTTCCGTCAGGCTACTGGGTGGCCTTCAAGTTTGTCGATTACACACTGTGTACATCTAACGTTTGGGTAGGGGGGACAACCAGACCAGTGGTATGGCTGGATGCTTTTTGTTATATTGACAATTGCTACAATTGTTTTGACAATTGATCAACGGGCTTCATTTTTGCTGAACCAAAAATACCATCGGCATGTGGTCCAACTCTCTGTCTGGTCTTATCAAGTATTGAATGCGGTGCATCTGGAAAATTTTTGTAAAGTAAACCAGACTGAGAGTAAATCAACTCTAGTTGTTGAGCTCTCATTATTGCGTCTTCCTCAGAAAAAACTTCCGACATTGCGATGTCTTTGTATAACTGGGGTACCAAAGACTTAAGGAATCAGTCAAGCAAGAAATTTGGTGGGACTGTCACTTTTATCAAACTCTTCTAGCGTCTCCATTCTTGGATGTGATCAAAGATATGCTCCACCTTTGCCTGCTCAAAGTTGGCTAGTAATTCAGTGTTGGCATCATATTTCATAGGTAACTGGAAATGGTTTAAGAAAGCCATTGCCAATTCGCTGAAGGAAGAGGATCTCAAGCAGTTGAGCTCAATGTACCATTTCACAACACTCCCTATAAGAGTGCATTGAAACAAACACAACTGTACAGAGTCGTCTTTCAATGAATTGGATGAGCACCATAGATGGAAGGTGGTCACATGATCTCCTGGATCTTCATTAGGCTTAGCTTTGAACTTTGGAATGTCCAAAGGAAACTTGGTCGACATAGTTGGCCAATGCGGATCGTGACAGATAGGGTCATTCAATAACCTTGTAAAGTATGGCAAATGAAAAGTTTCTAGAAACAGTAGTTTGGGTTGTTGATTATAACCATGGAAAAAGGATCCTGGAGTTTGACTGGCACTAGGTTGCCATGAAAAGTTAGGTTGCTGGCCAGTGTTTTAGTAAAAACCATGGCCATGACCAGTGTATGGATTTTGTGCTTGATGAGACATCATCGGCTGACTCCCGTAATAGGACGTAGAAGGTTGGGCTTGCATTGCATTCCAAGGATTATGGGAAGGGTTGCCCCCTACCGATCCGTCGGGCATAGGTCCTGAGCCTTGCCCGGGGTTCCATTGGATATGGAAGGGGCTTCCCTTGGTTGACACCGCTAAAAAGGGAACTGATCCCTGCCATGGATTTGAAGGTCCTTGTGAGGAATGAATTCCTGGGTTTTCCAACTGTGCAGGAATAGTAACCTGCATAGGAATTTGTTGTCCATAATCAGGGTTGCCCCCAGTCGAGACGGTAGCTGACAAGAAAGCGTTGTTACCAAATACATCGAACAAAGAGAATGACGTCGATCCTACTGACATGCTATAAGAAGGAAGTCCTTGACTACCTATTACAAACGAGCTAAATTTTACGTTCGGCCCAGCGAAATGTTGGTGAGAACCGCCAAGCGAAGGGGATGAAGGAGGTATATGACCCCCTTTGTAAGGGAAAGCATTATAGGAAGTTGAAGTGCCCCCCATGGATTCTTGCAGAGGAGCATTAGAGATTCCTTCCCCCAGACCTAAAGTCTATACAGTGGAGTAGGAAAGGGCAGAGTTCGTATCGAAGCTAGGTATCCCATATGAGAACGAAGGGCCTATCGCACTCTGGGTAAAAGGAGCAGTAATCGGTGCCATAGATGGAAGCAGACCATTTTCTAAGGTAGAGGTGGTCAATACCATTGTAGTCCGAACTGACTATGGTCGGTTAAGAGGTAGATCACCTCGTGTAGTGACAGCCGTAGAGGAAATATGAGAATTCCATGAAGAAGTTGCAACATTTGTATCCATTGCTGCTTTTGACACTACTTGGCACTCGTAAGGATAAACCTGTACGATAACAGGCACGGATAGATCAGTGTTCAGAGGATCATACGGACCAAGAGTGTCCGCTCCAAGGTTTGAAATGGGTGGTTCCTCTGTAGTGGAATTTTCTTCTCTCGGAGATGGGTCGGGCATGTTAACTCCTCACATAAACTGGTGGATTTATTTGCTTTTTTAGATGATAGGTTGTAACCTCAAGTCATTTTTGAGTTTTTATAGTTGCAAAACTTAGGTTTCGGTTTTTTTCTTAGAAAATAACGTGATCCATGAAGTCTTCTTTTTCAAAATTTGCATAATTCACTTTCAACAACTAACATATGTCCAAAAGTTGAGTGTGCATTGTGGAAAGTGTCGACTTTCAGCAACTAAGGAGCACTTTTCATTAGTTGATGTACTGTTGAAAGTGGTGAATTTCAAAAGGTCCGACAATCAAGTTCGTGGGTGGCGTGCTGTTGAAAGTACATACTTTCCGTAGCTATGGAGCAGTGTTTGCAAGGTCACGCGCTGTTGAAAGTGCATACTTTCCACAGCTAAGGAGTGATTTTTACAAAGTGGTGCGCTATTGAAAGTGCATACTTTTCGTAGCTAACAGGGGTTTTCCATGGGGTCACGTGCTAGCGTAAGTAGAAAGTATGAACAACTGACAGAGGCGTTTTCCACGGGCGGTTGTTGAAGAAAGCGGGAATCACGTGCGTGATATCCACGTCTGAAGGTAATGATGATATGATCATCCCACGTCAGGCAAATCCAAAGCATGTGCTGATGAGAGTGGGTAATGATAGAAACTCAATTATGCATGTCAGAATAGGACTGTAATTTGAATCCGGCCCAGAACTCACGCCCAACACTCATGGCATCCGGGATGGAAAGTTCGAGTTCGGTGATGCAGGTACAGAGGAGGTACCGCCAGCCTGACAACATCAAATCAAACAGTGGTTTCCATATCACAAATCGTCTCTAGAAGTCTTTTGAAGTTTCATTTGTTTCAAAATAGAGCCGAAGCCCGAACTGCTTTCAACAACGCAGAACCTCGACTTGACTGGTAGTTATAGGGGTTACAAATTATCGGGATTTGCGAGCTACAGAATGGTGAGAAAATGCAGTGGTGCTCTACTCAAGAGAGAGCTAGATAACCTGTCCTTTTTACAAACACATCCCGAAGTCCAGAAGCATTTTTCGAATGCAGGGTGTATGGAATTCGTTGAAGGATTGCAAGTTGGTTGCCACTAGGCTACAGCAGAAGCCTTTGCCCAGACTTTCGATGGCAATAAATCTCGCGTTGGGTCCATGGAAATTAGAGTGTATGAGGTTGTCATTGCCACAGCTACAAGTTTACCAAGAACCGGTCAGAGTTGGTTTAAAACCATTGCTCCCAAAAATTTGGATTTCAGAGTTTACTTGAAAGAGGGGTACATGCACAAAGCATGGAAAAAAGGTATGCTAGTTTCATATCTAGATGAAGAATGGCATGAATTGTTCAAAGGTATCCAATTGTACATTACCTCGGAGGGAAGATATGATAAACTGATGATGTACCACTTCAAACTACAGAATCATTTCATAGGCAAGACCCCTATTAATTTGCCTTATTTTCTATATCAAAGTTTGACTAAGGTTTGCAAGAGGATTAGAGCTCAACCCTTGAGCATGAAAATTACTCTGTGTCACATCGGCCTCATAAAATTGATTATCTTGGAGGAATTGAAACAACAGGGAAGGAGCTGGGAGCACTTTCTTTTCTGGGAAGGTTTTGAAATCCAGAACCAGACTGCAAATGAACAGATGAAGGGTTCAAAGAAACAATCATCTCCTCAAAGAAGTTCAAGAAAAGAAGGACCTTGCCAGGACCTCCAGAGGACAGAATATCTGGAATGAAGCCTCACAGGTTGAAGAGAAAGTTAAACTTTGAGCCAACCACAGAAAAGACCACATAACAGAACACGGGGCATTTTACAGAGCAAATTACAGGGAAGAGAACCAATATACTAAATTTTCCCTATTCAGATTCAGAATCAGAGCAACAAGATCAATGCCCTGTCATCAAGAGTTCTGAGCAGTCAGCTGAGTGTGCACAAAACTATGAAACCTTCAATCAAACAGAACAGGGAGAATCATCAAAAAACCCCAAATCAAAGAAGTCTCAGAAGATCAAACATCTCAAGGAGGTAATTGCCCAGCAAGAGGTCTTGGAGCGGGTGATTAAAGAAAGGTATAAGAAGTTATCTGATAAATTTGCCAAGACCAATGTTGTGTTCAAAAGATTGGCTAAGGAAAGTGTTAGAGAGAAGAAGAGGAAGAAAAAACTCACCAAAGACTACAACAGCTTGTGGTGGCTTTCCAAACATCTCAAAAGGTAGATAAGGAGGTTGAAACAAAAACTAAGCCAAAAACCTCATCCAAATCTGAAGGTACTCACTCAAGTCGTCGTTAATATGCAAGGTGAGAAATCGGATACCCACTGATTTTTGTTTGAAATCAAATTTTGGAGGTGAAAACTCATTTTGAGCGCAATCGGGACTTTCCCCAGCGCAAAGCTATTATTCTATAACCCGTTAGCTATGGAAAGTGACAGCTTTCAACAGCTAACCCGTGAAAAAATTAAACGGTTGCACTATTGAAAGATGGGAAAGTAATTTTCGAAGCCAAAGACAAGATAGTTCATTCCAAATAGGTTTTGAAGGGATTCCAGTGTATCAGTGGGCTATCAGATCACATGCAAAGGGTTCAACATCAAAGGTTTGAGTGAATTTTGGTAACAAATGCAAAACCATTTCCTCAAAAATCGACCATGAACATTGGGAGATCCAACTGTCAAAGATAGGTGTCCTGTTATTCTTCAAAACATTACAGAGATCAGGAGCTGAAGGATGCAGCTGGCGATTTAGGAGATTGAAGACAGTTCGACTTTCTAGTTTAGTTGTTAAAGACTTTACTTCCAAGTTGTTTAGATAGAATTGAGTTGTCTTTATTAAATACAGATCCCTGTTTTTAGGATCTGTAAAAACTATTTGTAAGACTATAAATATCTATTTTTGAGACGAACCAAGGGTTCGATTTTGGGTTCTACAATGCTGCTACTGTAATCAAAAGACCTATTCTTATTATATGAAAAATTGCAAGCTTCCTTCAGTTGTGCTGTCAGATTTTTCTCCTCTGTTCTCTGATATCTTATGAGTGAAAGTTCTTTATTGATGCTCGTTCAATCTGCATGTGACTTTCATCTCACTGGTTGATTGATTTAGTTGATAATCATAAGTTATTTCCTTGGTTATTAAACCCATTGTGCTTGTTTATATGAGTATAATCTGGTTCAATAGTTGTTTTCCTCTTTCATTTAATCAAACCTTGTCTGACTGCATTATTAGAAGGCCTTGTGAGATTTTATATTTCTAGACAGTCTTGAACACACAGTCCAGTCCCTAGATATTCATCTTGATCCAAAAACCACATCAAATATTAAGAAAATATTTCCAAAAAGAGTAAGTTACCAGGCATCTCTGACTTACAGCCTAGGAGAGTTTCCTGGAGTGATAACAGGGCATAGTTTCTTGTGACCTGGTCACCTCAAATGATCCTTGTTGGTCTAGTCTTCACCTTAGTGGTGGCAAGGGTGGCTCAAGATTAACCGGCGGCAGGCCAAGAAGCCTTTGTGATCGACAGAGCTCCTGATCCTCCACTGTGTGAGAAGATCAATGATAGACTAGGGATTTCTATTAATTTTCAAGAACCAACACACACTAGAAAAAGTCCCTATGAGATAAAACAAGCAATCACTAGCTAGTTGGAAGAACAGTTACACCAACCAACACTAGAGCAACTTACCGGTGCAAGTGAAACTCGAATACAGAATCACCCTCCAGGTATACTTTGCAAAGTGTGGCCTGATGTCTGTCCTAGGTACCATGGTATACCCCCACAGTCACCTATGTAAGTACCTAAAATAAAGGCAAGTAGGTTTCCAGTGCGCAAACAGTCACCAGGCGGGTATAGTCAACTGTTGGGTGGACCGCAATGAGAAGGGTATCAAGCCCAAAACATATCAAGGGTATCGAAAGAAAGTGCTCTGAAAGACAACTGAGGACCTCGAATGGATTTGAGATCCACGAATCTCCATGGAAAATGCAATCAATAGAATCACAAGATAAGCCCTCTATATGTGTTCCCCACTACGTGACCTCATTTTTATCCCCTGTGTTAGAGGGGGGTCCCAAATAACTTTCATGATACTGGAATTTTTATCACTCCCTAGCACAGACTCTTATGTTTGTGTTTTTGTAGCCTTGAAGAGTTTCCTCTCCAATCCTAAATCAAGGCTCTAGCCTAGACTATTTGATGGACCCTACAAACATAAAGTCTATATGATTTTAACTCATCGTTAATTTTAGTGGCTACCGTAAGTCAAAAGGAATGAAAGTGAAACGAATGATGTGTTTAAGAGATGAAAGAGAAGAGCATGCAATGAACTGAAAACAAACAGAAAGCTGGAAATGCAATAACTTCTTATTCACAAGTTCTGATTTGCGCATTTAAACTCTTTAACCAACTTTTCAAACTACTATTATTTTTCTAAGATCTTTGAATAGAAAACTAAAAAAAAGATTTCTCTCGAATACAGGCTACTTATTGTTCTAAGTAAACAACCAAGAACTTACAAAAGCATTCTTTTTCCTGATTATCAATGCAAGCAATCCACTACTTAACCAAACAAAGAAAGTGATTTTTTTTTTTTTTTTTCAAAATGCTTCAAAAATAAGAAACCTGAAAATGCATTCTTTTTATTTACTTCTAAAGCAAGTGAAAGGGAAAAGTGAAAACAAGACTAGACCCATAAATGACTTCTGGCCCTACAGTGGGTCAAAGGGAGTCACTAACCAAACTCAAAAGGCTGATTAGATAAGACTCACAGACTTGTCTGAAAACCAAATGGCAAAAAAAACAAAAGCAACTTTAAAAAATAAAATCTTATCTTAAGGTCAAACCTAAACTATTGATTGTTACCACAGAGACCAGGAATGGATCAAGGAAACCCACGAGAAGTACTACTTATAATAGGGAAGAGGATGACTACCTCTTAAAAAACAATTTCCTCATTCACAGACACACTACTAACACTTTAGTAGCCAGCATATGTACGCGGGTTGTCTAAAGTTAGGGCGCGTACGTACACTAGCAGGCCCACTACAGGCCATGTATACCTCTGTCGCTTTTGAAAAAACAAATGAAAACTCAACAGTCTAGCAAACCAGGCAGGGAGTACTGGTATTGAAAACCAGAATCTCTTAAAGACATAGAACTTACTTTGATCAAACAAAGCTAATCTAAAGTCAAATCTAAGCTATGTACTACAACAACAAAGACCCTGAACTAGATCTAGAAAACCCCTGAGAAGGACAACTTCTTCCAGGAAAAAGGATGACTGCCTCTTCTTTTTAAAAAATATTTGTTGACCTCAGGCATGCTACTGATACTTCAGCAACCAACGTATGTATGTTGGTTGTCTAAAGTCAGGGAACATATATACGTGGGTAGGCCTTATACCAGTCGTGTATACCTCTGTGAATTCCCGAAAAAGAAAAAGAAAAGATTCAAGCCTTTAGGAAAGGAGTACTAGTATGGAAAACCAGAATCCATGACAGACTTAGACTCTTGCAGAAACTAAAAAAAGGTAATCAAACCAATTTAAAATACCCAAAATAGTATCCCTAAGAAACCCTAGAGATTTCCCTAGTACGGTCGCCAATTCTATTGTGGGTGGGAAATTCCCTACGGACTAAGCATTAAGGGTTTAGTAATGCATGCAGAAAATGACCTTTGAAAGCCTCCTACTTTTTTCTACTATCCCAACATAGACCCCACATTCATGCATAAAACACAAGGATAAAAGGATCCGGTAACTCTACCTTAAATTCCATGTTTGATGTCGATCCTTTTGTGTTCGATTGCTCCTTGACTGCAAATCTCCTCCCAAATCTAACCTACATTCATAAACAGACAAACAAAGAACTACGAACATGCATCTCATATATAAATTAGTGGGTTAGAGGTTTTAATAAAATATAATCGAAACTTGAATATTAAACACCTCATATGGCGAGACAGGAAAAGTAATTCTTTCTATTAACTTCACAAAAGTAACTTACAATGTTGAAATCGGCCACTACTCTATGAATCTATTCCTAGGCTCCTCTTCAACTATGCACCAGCTGCTAACACACATGCTTCTCCTCTTCAGTGAAATCACAAAATGGTTGCAGAATCTTGGGCCAAGGGGAATACAAAATAGGGCAGAGTTTCTTTGCTATTATTTTTTTTTTTTTTTAAATGGGAACCCTACCTCTTCTTTTATAGGCTAAAAGAGGGTAGTTATCCGGTTGAATGATTGGTAATGGGTGGTCAAATGATTTAGGCAATTTACCTAAAACTCTTTATTACGTCGACAACTTTCTATTTGTTTGTGCTTTTGTCAGTATACGCAGGCTGTAATGGGTCAGCAAGCATATATACGTGGTCTGTAGTGGTGCAGAGCATGTATGCCTTCAAAAAGATGGTTTTTAGAAGAGCGGTTTAATGGTGGCTTGAAAAAAAATGGCAAATGGGATGGCCTGATGCTAGGTATGCATGTCTGGTGAAAATTAGGGTTATAACAATGGGAGTGCCATGTGCAACATACATTCTCCAGATCGTACTTCTCCGTGAACTAAGTTGATTTGATCTGTTAGGACACTTATTCGAGAAGGGATATGTGGGTTTGGGATTATAGCCCAACGTCCCTTGTGGAGAGAACATGAGGGCACATCCCTTATGGAGAGCACAAGAGGACATGTCAAAGGAGTTTACCTTTATGTCACACACTATGGGGAGTTGACCCTAGTGTTTCTAGAGGGAGTAGCCTCTAGAATTCTACATGAGAGTGCCATATGTGATAGACCTTTTTCTACTACAATGGTTGTGTACCACTAGAGGAGACTATGTGTCTCTGGATAGTAGTTGTGTACTACTACAGTGGTTGTGTACCACTAGCCATGATTGTGTTTCACTAGATAGTAGTTGTGTGCTACTAGCAGTGGTTGTGTACCATTGGATAGTAGTTGTGTACTACTATGGAAAGATACCTCCCTAGCTAAGAGAGAGTTTTGATGTTTCAGCATCACGTGGACCTTCTCCTAGATTGGGCTACAGACCAAGGGAGATAAGATACATTTATCATAAATGTGCACTTGTGGTAAATGGGCCCAAGCGTAGTCCTTTATTGATCATGACAAGGAATAATATGGACTTGAGGTGCTTTCCATGTGTCAGTTAGCATCACGCTGGAATTCACTCATAGGTGTGTACCTATGGTGAATTATCATGGTGTGGTCTTTGTCCTAGTCATGGTGATTTGACAAGGAATGATAAATAATGAAGATGTTATATGCTATTACATGCGGACCTAGAGTGAGCCTAATCTTAGAGAGAGTTAATTGGCTCAAAGGGAGAGATGAAGAAGGAGTTTCTCCTCATTTCAGGTGGGAGAGAGAAGTCTCCCAAGACTGACAGACAAGTGTCATGAGTCCAAGGTGAAGTTTGTATACTTTAGAGATAAGCTTGGCATGATGCAAAACCTCTCCCTCATTGAGAGGGAGTGTTGATGTTTGGACAACATCAGGAATACTTTCTCTTAGATTAATAATTAATAATATAATTATTGATTATTAAATACTATATATAATAAGTAAATGATAATAACAAAGAGTTATTGATTATGCAAGGGATGCATCCTTTCATGGATGGTCACCATATGTTCCCTATATATGGAACACTCATCATTGTAATAATATATCGATCATATCTCATATGAAGAAAAAAACCACCAAATAGTTGATCTTTCACTAAAAAAATAGTTGCGTAATAGGTTGCATTATCAACAAAAGATAAACTAAAATAATAGCTAAAAGAAAAAGGAAATGTACATTTTACACATCACAAAAATTTGCATCCAAGATAAGATTAAAACACATACAAATTTGGGCAAGGAAACACAACTGTCATCAATATATATTCACTAGGTGGAGAGCTTTACAACCATATGAGTAGGTCCAACCAACTTTCCTACTTGAATTTTTCACCAAAAAATGAACCCTTCAACAATACAAAAACTATCTATTTATCATTGTTTGCATAGAATTTCGACCATCCTGAAAACTAAATATCAACTCTACATAACTACCTAAACATAACTCGTTTACTTGAGTATATCTAATTGAGAACATAGTATTGACAAAATTTAACTTAACCATAACAAAATTTGGTTTATACCAAACAAAAATGAACACTTATTGTGCTTTGACACTAATGTCTTGAACCTAGAATAACTAAACATTTACAAGTGCAAAATACTTCTACTGTCTAAGATCGAGTAAAATAACCCTTAACAAAAAAAATGTGACATATGAGAATGATTGGAACTGTGCCTTGGTACCCACATGCATTCCAGCTGGAGACTAACTGGGAGATATCTTGATTAGTTGGAATCATCCTCAGACTCTCCCTCCTTAACAACAACATTCCACTTCAGATTATCTCCTTCAAGAAGAAGTAGGTTTTCTGATGCTTTCTTTGCAATTTTGGATACTTCTTCTACATCTTAGAATGATGCTTCTCCAATTCTTGATTCTGTTGTTGCAAGGTTTGAATTTTCATCTTTAATTTTTTCACTTAGTGATTGTCATTTACAACTTCATCGGCCTCTTCTTTCTCTTTCCTTTCTCTTTCAACCTCTTCTCTTCATCCACGATAGCCTTATTGTGATTATCCAGAGTTTTTGTTTTTTTGGATCTTATTTCATACTAGTGTGTTGTTTCAGGTCCTTTTCCTCGTGTTTCCTTCATATGTTCCTGCACTTCTAAAACTTGAATTTTGACCTCTGGTTTGATGTCATTTGAGAATTTCCTGAAGGGTAACCCTACATTTGGGGAAATTCCATCAGAATCCTACTCGGGATCTAGGCCAAAGTCCCCTGCATCTTGTTGTAAGTTTGAATCTACATGGTACTCTGTTTTCATAGTTGTAGTTGGAAACCCTGAAGTTTCACCCTTGGAGAATTTAATCTCTCTTTATCCCGTGTCATTTTATTCAGTGTGTGGACAACCATTTCCTCCATTTCTTCCATGTTGGCAAATTCATAACTATCCTCATCTTCGATTACAATGGGTTGGTGTTCTTTCAATGACGGGTTAAAAAGTGCCTTGGAATTCAGTCTTAATTGATTTGTAATTATGGTTTTCCTATTCGACTTGTTGGGCATTCCAAGGTATTGATTCCCTTTCCTCTTCCTTCTTTTCTTAGCCTCATGGGATTCCTTAAGTAAGGTTTCCATAGGGATAAATTATGCCTTAAATATTTCAGGACTGTGCAACTTAGATTTTATTTTCCCTCTAAAGTTACCTGCATATCTTCAACATTTCTGGGTGATAATGGGATTTTTGATATATCTTGTGGTTGTTGCTACACACCAGAACACATGTTACCTTCAATTTCCCGTCATTTTGCAGTGGAGTATCTCAATTGCATTCGAGGGGTTTCCTCTTTCATTAGGGTTGTTGACTTATTTGTTTTTTATGGGTTACCCTTGGTTTTGGGGGCCTTTTTCTGTTTCGTTGGTTGTTATGATTCTTTCAACGAGCCACAAACTTTAGGGGAATCCCCGTATTATGTGTCATATTCATTTTTTTATCCTCGGTCTGTGTATTAGGTTGTTGTTCTTTCTCTTGTAAGCCCACAGATTATAGAGAGTAATCCCAAGACATTTCAATTTCATCCAATGTGAAGAGCACCAAGATTTTGATCAAACCTTCATGATACAAGCTCCTATGTGCAGACTCGGGAATGCCCTAAACCCTTCTGGCCATTTTACTTAGAATTTTGAGGAAATAAAAGGGAAAATTTAACTCTTTATCCCTGCTCAGGTGCATGATAAAATGAAGGTGGTAATAATGTATAATTGTGAATTGAACCTGACTTGTGATGTATCTCTGAACTATTATGATTAGACCTTTCCATTCTTCTTTTATCCATGCGACATGAATACCCTATCTCTAGACAAGGTTTTGGTGCTCTGTCACCAAATATTTGTTGCATACTTCAGGGTTTAATTTACCCTTATTAAACCACCTCTCTACATAGACCGAGAGAATGCACACTGCCCCAATGAAATGTTTTGTTAGGTGAATGCAGGTATCCTGGAGCTGGGTTTGAAACCCATCGAATGTGTGTGTGAATTTCAGATCCACACCTGTGTGGAAACCCCCAAACGAGCAGATGAAGTCATACCATTCGTCTTTAGAAAAGAGGTCTTTTATTTTTGGGACAACTTCAAATATCTCAAGCCCCTGTGGCTCCATTTTGTTTAGCTTCCATCAGTCCCGGGGCGATACCATTTTGCATTGATGACCTAAGAAATGAGCCGAACTTGAAACTCAGTTTGCTGAAATTGCAGATGATGAGTTGATCATAACCTTTAATTAGATGAAATTGCACCTGTAACCATAATTCCCCACAAAATTTGTGATGATAAAAAATGATGGTGAAGCTCACATGGTTTCAAAACGAACTACATGATGATTGAAATATGAAATAACTTTAGTGTACCAGAGCTCTCATGAGCATGCAAGCACCAACACAACACTTTTTAAATATTTAAATTAATTTCTGAATGTTAAAACAATGAGCTTTTTGAATTGTTTGCAAGAACATGCATGTTCTTGCAATCAATGTTTTTTTTCAATAAAACGACATACAAACCTGCTAGAAGATCAGTAAAATATTCTAAGATGACAAAATGTCATTAATCCTAATCAGAATGTCCAATAACCTTCCAAGAAAGAAAGAAAATGGTGAAAAAAAAATGGAGAGGTAAAACAACTCAAGCTGACCATAAATAATGGAGAAGAAACATAACAAAAGAGAACAAAAATCAGGCTTAAGAGGATGTATAGGCTAATGGAGGGAAAGAGCAAGGATGTAGACCTAAGGTCCAACATTGGCTCTAATCGGGGATAACACTTCCCTGTGAGGTTCTAAGAACAGTAGACTAGGTGCCTTACTTCTCAAAATATGCTCCCACTTGATGTAACTTACCTCTGTTTCTATCAACCAACGATTCTTTCTGTGTTTATTCAATTTGAAACTTAAAACTAAAGCTACACCCCAGTGCCTTGGTTGGGCTATGGATTATTTATTTAATGAACTATCAAATCCAATGCAAATGTAAAACAACTATGGTACAGGATGGAACACCCTTGGTCCATTAAACAAAATAATTTCTTAGGAAGTGCCCATTAACTGGGCCCCCAAAGATATCGGTATCATCTAGGTTTTGCAAAATGAATGTATTATTATCCAAAACTTTGACCACTTTGAAAGGACCAAACCAAAGATTGTCAAACTTACCATGCTTAGGATTTTGCTCCCTCCTGGCATCCCACCTCAAGACCAGGTCTGCTTCTTGAAATATTTCCTTTTTAGTTTTTTCTGTCAAAGGTTGCCTTAACCTTTCTCTAGTATGCCTCAATTTTGTGGCTTAATGCTTCTCACTTTTGTTGTACTTTAGTTGTCTAAAAACTTCTTCCATAGATGTCATTTGGTTCCTCCATTTCCTCTTGTAAAAACTTTAATACTGGTAGACCAAGCTAAGTGGGAAAGACAACATCTACCCCATAAACCAGCTGAAAAGTTGAGGTTCCCAATGACTTATTGGTGTTGACCCTGTCATCTCACAAGGAATATTTAATCTTCGAGTCCCTAGATTTTTTTTTATCCAACAACTTCTCAATGATTCTCATGAGATTCTTGTTTGATGATTCAACCATCCCATTTCCATGTGAGTAATAGGGTGTAGAGTGTGTTAGGACAATGTTGTAACTCCCACATAAGTCAATCATGGCCTTGAACTTGAAATCTTGTGCATTGTTTGTTACCATCTTGGTAGGGAAACCAAATCTTGCAAAAATGTTTGTCTCCAAAAAATTGATGATCACCTTGTTAGTAGAATTTATGGCGGGTACTTCTTCAATCCACTTAGTGAAGTAATATGTGGAAGTAAGAATCCACTTATAGTATGTGGCAATAAGAATACAGTAAGAATCCAATAGTCTGTGGAAGTAAGAAACGTCTTTCTGAATTCTTGTGAATTTTATTGCTTATATCACAATTCTGGGTGATTACATGGACTCCTCAGTCCAATACCTTTCCAATGACTACTTTCTTGCTCGATTCTCAGTTTTGAGCATAGATTTATAGTCATTTGATTACTACCCAAAAACTCCTTTTGATCACCTTTCAACCCTGTGCAACTCTAAATTGTTCTTAAGCATCCTTACACTGGCTCCTTTGAAAAATAGACAGGATCTCAGTTGGGTTCCTTCATGACCATATGTTGGACATTGTCACCAATTTTTATCTTCATCTGAGTTCTAGGCTGTTAAATACATCCTACTGAAGTTTCATGCCAATTAGTACTTTTGGCCCTGAATGCTACATGTTGTCCCTTGACCACATTTTGAGGAACCTTGGTCACATTTCACCTCTTTTTGGGACTTCTACAGGCTGGTTGAAGGTGAAGAAGAGATCGTGGGATCTCGACCCCCTTTTAGGGCATTTTTCGGATTAGGGTTTATGTAACAGGTATGGGGATATTGGCCCATGGGTTTACCCATGTTTAGGCCCTTTTTGTAATTTATAAATATAAATCTAGGCGATGTAAGAAGTGGCCGATGTTTGGTTTGGTTGATGCTAGGTGTTAAGTATTGTTCTAAGTGCAAGTAATTGTAAGAGGCTCTGTGCTCAGTGTATGGTCATCTGTAGTGCTTTGTGCACAGACTGTATGAGGAGACCTTGTGCTGTAACTTGGGGAAGGAGGGTCTAGCGAGGTGCACACAGATCTCTTGTCCTCTACTGAGTAGGGTTTGGATGCTCTATGCCTATAAGAAGCTCGACAAAAGATAATAAAAAAGAAGAAGAGTTGGTGGACATAGCCATAGGCTGGGGGTGAACCACGTATACCTATGTTATGGTTTCTTTTGTGCATATGGTTGTTATATTTTTTATGTGATTAATGCTTAGTGCAATAATGTATGTTTAGATGAATATGATAAGCTTAGTGTTTAATGATGTGAATAAGATGGTAAATCTGATCCATTTCCTTATGCTAAGTGATTATATGTGTTAGATATAGTTGAATACTACGCTACCCTATAATTAGGGTTCTATCTGCGTTGTGAATAAGGGTTAAGTACTAATGAATGATAACTGCTAAAGTGCTTTGCTAGGGTACTGTAATCATAGATCTGTGTCCTAGGTAGGTTGTAGACATTGGATTCCTACAACCACCCCTGCCTCTACCTCAGGTGAGATTTCATCTGCCTCATAGGTGTTGCCGAAAGGGCTGGTAGTTAAGGTTTTATTGGTGTGTTGTTGAAGCATTGAACCCTGGGTCTACCCCTGTGCCAACAAATGGTTCTATTGCAAGGACCTGAAACTATGATTGCTGGGAACTAAAGAAAAGATAAAACATTGTGTGTAGTTCTGCCACTTTAGTGTGTAGTATTCTACTTTACTTGTGAAGCTCTATGCTAAGAAGAGAAGTATGATCTAAAGAAAAGAGGTAATATCTGAAAGATTTGTGCTCTAATAAAGGTAAGATAAGTGAAATGTTTTGTTTCGAAATAGTGAATCTAGGTATGTTTGATAAATTTTGTCCTAGTCTGAAAATTAGGGTACAATTAGAAGAATGAAAATTTGATATGAATATATATGATAGAAATAATGAAAGGTATGTTATCCCTATGCATAGAAAGAATGTCTGTACTAACAAATGGATGCAGGATCCCGGAAAGAATTTCTTGCAGGTTAGTTATTGTGATCCCAGTGCGTAGTTCAGGAAAAGTTGGGGATCTTTTAAGAGAAAGAGAGGATTAAACCTTTGTTACAGTTGCAGAAAACTGGGACACCTTGCTAGGGAATTGTTGGCCCTTGGTTATAGATAAAGGAAGATAGCGAAGAAAAGGAAGAGAAAAGACGAGTTACAAACTGTACAGAAGATACAGTGATTGAGATTGGGTCGAAGTGGGCCAAAGACGTAGAAAATATAGAGTGAAGAAAGGGAGAGATAACCATTGGACGAGAAGATCGAGGGAGACAGATCATCAAGGAAGATGGATCATGGATAGATCAACAAGAGAAAGAAGATGTCAATGAGAGCTTTGGAGCACCACGTGGGAAAGAAGGAAATATAGGATGGTGAAGCCTTGAAAACGTGGGTCAAGTGACCTAGGGTTTTAGACGCCTAGGGTTTTGGCATATATGGTTTTGACACCTAGTTTTAGGCCTAAGGTTGTCTGAGAGTCATTGTAATGTATAAATAAATGTCAAGAGGACCTGGGATGGGTTCATTCAAATTTTGGTTATGTTATGATGAGTGATTTTTGTTGAGTGAGAAGTATTGTGTTGTGTGAGTAATGTGTGTTGTAATATCTTCAATTGGGTACGAAGATCAACCCCACAGTTGGGTGCACAGGGAGGGGAGAGAAAGAGAGAGAATAAGAGAGATCTGTAGCTAAGTGCATAGATAGAACTGTATGCTTTCATCTAATATATTATAAATCATAGTTATGTGGACGTAGCCCTAGAGAGAGGGTGAACCACATATATCTTGTGTTATGTGTGATTGATGATGTGATTATTTTTCATTTACTATGATGTTATTGTGATTACTGGAGTAGATCTGAGATATACCTTGCGAGGTGAGTTTAAGAGTGATAGAGAAGATCTAGATCTAGATGTCGTGTGTTATTGGTTCTGAATCCACTTTGCATTCTTTCTGGTTGTAGAAACCTATGTCTTGCAACCCCCTATTGATACTTTGGGTGAGACTACATATGCTTCACAGGTGTTTATGAAAGGGCTAGTAGTTAGGGCTTGTTAATGCATTGATTAGAGTTAAACCCTGCGTCTGACCCTGTGCCAACATGAATGCCCTGGTAGAAGACCTAGTTGTCTTTGTTGTAAAGCTATGGACCATGAAGTTTTGGATTGCCCTAGAATGATTGCTAAGCTTGAAACAGTGACCTAGGGTTTTAGACACCCAGGGTTTTGGCATATAGGGTTTTGACACCTAGGTTTCAGCCTAAGGCTGTCCGAGAGTCATTGTAATGTATAAATAAAGGCCAAGAGGACCTGGGATGGGTTCGTTCATAGTTTAGTTATGTTATGATGAGTGATTGTTGTTGAGAGAGAAGTATTGTGTTGTGTGAGTAGTCTATGTTGTAAGATCTTCAGCTGGGTGTGAATATCAGCTCCGCAGTTGGGTGCACAGGGAGGGGAGAGAAAGAGAGAGAAGAAGAGATATCTGCAGCTAAGTGCATAGATAGAACTGTATGCTTTCATCTAATATATTATAAATCACAGTTCTGTGGACGTAGCCCTAGATAGAGGGTGAACCATGTATATCTTGTGTTATGTGTGATTTATGTTGTGATTATTTGTCCTTTACTATGTTGTTATTGCTATTACTGGAGTAGATCTAAGATATAACTTACGAGGTGAGTTTAAGAGTGATAGGGAATATATAGATCTAGATGTCATGTGTTATTGGTTTTGATTCCACTATACATTCCTTTTGGTTGTAGACACCTATGTCCTACAACCCCCTATTGCTACTTCAGGTGAGACTACATCTGCTTCACAGGTGTTGCCAAAAGGGCCAATAGTTAAGGCTTGTTGGTGTGTTGATTAGAGATGAACCCCACGTCTTCCCCTATGCCAACAAATGGTTATGTTGTTGGGGCCAAGATCTTGTTGAAGGAATGTCAAGGTGGTTTCCATCGAAGATAGAGATTCAGAAGTGGATAGAAGAACAAGAAAGAGACTTCACTGAAGCACATAATAAAAACCCTAATATTAGTACAAAGGATTGGTTGGGAAAATATATCTTTACAGATATACACGAGATTTTCTTTGGACGAATTCATTAGGAGCTATATGAGTGGTTAGCCAGATTAGCAAATACTTGGTTTGAGATTAGACTCAGACCACCTGTGGTTTGGATGGCGATGTTGGTCAAGAAGGTAAAGAGAGTTAACAACACAGTGTCAATAGCATTAGATTGCTTGCTTGATAGCATGATTGGAGGGTATATTACTGAGTTTGTTGTTGACAAAGTGGAATCATATAGCCAAGTAGA
Source organism: Picea engelmannii (assembly GCA_009831015.1). Lineage (NCBI taxonomy): Eukaryota > Viridiplantae > Streptophyta > Pinopsida > Pinales > Pinaceae > Picea > Picea engelmannii. Next base: position 755,668 of record ML777741.1, read on the forward strand.
GAGATATTTCTTTAAGGGACCTAGAGGAAAATTTTTACACTTTTTAAATTTGAAGATCAAGATGCTATTGCATGAGACGAACATATTGAATATATAGTAGTTGGTTGGATCAGAAAGCTAATGTTCAAGACTTTAGACAGCGATAGCGACATAGAGGTTGGACATACATGTAGTGGAAGATCGTTTAGAGAAGTTCCTCTGGTGAATCTGTTTGAGAAGGATAACAAACCACTAGTACAGGATGAAGGGTTCTACAGTGGAGAGGAAGAAGAGATATTGAACGAGGAGTATTTAGAATCTACTAGGGTAGAGGAAACGAAGACTAAGGAACCTCACCGAGAAGAAACAGAATCTTCGAGGACTGCACCTACTGTTGAAGTAAGTACTATCACTCCTCCTGTCCATTTAGCAGCATTAAGTAACTAGAGTAACCTTAGTTATCATAACACTCAAATCACTGGTACAAGAAGTTCAATACCTATCCAATCAAGAAGTCTATGAATATCCATGGCAGACGATATGAGGTTACCTATGTTTAGAGGATATGGATCTGAAGATCATGATCAACATTGGTTTTTGTGCAAAGCTATATGGAGTATTAAGAATGTCACTGACGAATCTATTAAGAGAACCCAATTCAACACCACCTTGAGAGACCACTCACTGAGCTGGTACATGAAATTTGTTCAAGGAGTTGCACCTAAACCATTGAATGCCATTAATAATGTGTTGAGCGAAAAATTCAAGAAACCCAAGTCAAAGTCGCAATGCATAACAGAGATGAAAGAAATCAAACAAAAAATAGTTGAACTTGTTTGGGAGTTTGATCAGAGGTTTAAGACCTTGACAGACTGGTTGAGTTTTCAGATCCTGGATGAACAGAACAAAGAATGGTTCATTGCTTCCCACTTGCCACACATCAGAGTTCCTCTAATGCAACAAAATATTACTTCACAGGCTGAGGCACTGGAGATATCCATGAAATTAGAATCAGCCCCGATGGAAGAATCCAACTCAAGTATGAGTCAAATTTTGAGTCAGCTAACTAGCATATCGTTGCAGGTCGAAGATATGAAGAAGGAAAAGAGAAAAGAGAAAAGATAATATATCTAGTGTATCAGATGAAAATCAGAGGGTCATATATTTAATGAGTACTTATCCTCTGGAGCTCCGAGCCCTTTGAAGCAAGTTACCCTACCCTGGTGTGAGGTATGTAGAAATCGACATCGCCCTGGTGAATGTTACTATTTGCAAAAATATGTCCAGACACCCAAAAATATGTATTGCACGTTAAGTAAGTCGATGGGGAATGATGATATGAATTGTAGATCTTACGACCTCATGCATGAAAGGTCAAGGGATATATACAAAATTCAAGGCGAATTCCAACAAGAAGGAAATATTACGCAGTATAATTCCCCGGGAAGAGGAAAATTCAAACCTCGTGGCAGATTCCAAGGAAGAGGAAGAGGAGGAGGTATGGGTCAAGGTCGAGGACAAATCATCTGTTATAACTATGCACAGCCAGGTCATTTGTCAAGGGACTATCATAACCCTTGTACCACATGCAGCTACTGCAACTCATTCGAGTATGTTATTGAGGAATGTCCATAATTGTTGGCTAAGCTCTAGGAAAGACAGGGTGGGAACCTGCAAGTGAAATTGATATCAATTGAACCTCACAAAGAGGACCCACGATTCGCTATAATGACTAGAGGAGGCATTGTTACAGGAGAGGACAGAGTGACCCTAGGAAATACCACAAAAGAATCAGGAGTTAGAAGAGATGTAGAGAAAACACCATTGTTCAATCCAAGAAAAGAAAAGCATACATTTGAGGAGGCTCGAAGGGATTTTAGAAGATATTGGGCTTCTTCATCAAATGCATGACCAGAAGTGAGGGAATGTGGAATGCCTCTAGAATTTGATCAGTCTTCTTCGCCTGAAGAAGGAAAAGAGGTAAGTAAGATTGTAGGATTCTTACATACCCTTATGGATTTAATTAAAGATGAATGGGTCATACAAGAAATACAACACTTCATAAATTAGTATGAGATAGGAAAAGTAGACCCTATGCTGAATAGGGCTATAAACCAAGTATCAAGGAGGATAAGGACAAATAAGGAGCTACACTTGAATGTTCATATTGGAGACTATGATATATATTATGTGTTCCTTGACTTGGGATTAGAAGTCAATGTCATGAAAAAGAAAACCTTGGCACTGATGGGGAAACCAAAACTGATTTACTCCCCTATCAGACTTAGAATGGCTAATCAACAAGCGGTAAGTCCATTTGGAATATTGGAACATGTCCATGTGGACATCAACGAGGTAAGAACATTTGTAGATTTTGAAGTCATTGAGATTGTGGATGAGAGTTGTCCTTATCTTGCACTATCAGGTATCAATTGAGCCTTTAAAAACTCAACTATTGTTGATTGAAAGAAGAGAAGAATGACATTCGAGGGTAACGACCTTAGGGTCATTGCACCTCTAGATCCTGACGATGTTCGTAGGTACACAGATCCAATCAGAGAATAAGATCGCACATATGAATTAGAAAACATATAGAAATTGACATCCAGACAACAATATTACATTAATTCTACAATAGACGGTAACTTGAGCTAGCGAAGTGAGAGCACATGTTCATCAGACTCAGAAGAAGCACTGGAGAACTGGCAGAATAAGATGTATGAAGTGTTGAAAAGTCAACGAGAAATGTGTGTCTAATTTATTTTTCCCTTAAATAAATTGGACAATAAATATTAATCTATTATCTCATAATTACTTGAAAATAGTTAACTAAAATGGAAAATCAGTTAGCTATAGGAAATTCAAGCTCAAAGGTTGACTAGAGGGGCATCTAAGTAGAATTAGTTGTAACTGAGTGATTCGAAGTTGTAACAGAGTTATATGTGTAGTTATGTGAGTTGTAAAGTAGTTTAACTTAGTTAAGTGAGTTAAGCTCAGTTGTACTAGTTGTAACTGAACTTACACTAGTGAGAGATAAATGAATTAATTATTAATTAATTCACAATCAGTGATCTCACATGCAACTGAAGATTTTCCATTGTTAACTACATGCATGTTAGATCCAATGGAGACCTAGTTGAGATAACAGGTGAAAGGGATAGTTTGGCTATCAGTTGTGATTTGAGTGAAGTGAACTAATGCAATCACACACACAGTGGATGTTCCCATGAGGAATGCACATCCTAGGAAAGAGGAATTCAAAATCATTTGCGGGTTTTCCATTAGCAGGGATTGCGCAAAGGAGGCAGGTTGTCTGGGAGCCATAAATTAGCACATGAATTTGTCAATTTTTGTATGACAGTGTGAGACGATTGTATATTGTACTGAGAGCTCTTGAATTAGATTTTTGTATGCGATTGTTTCATGATCCATGATATAAACATAATATATGATAGTGGGGTTTTTATCTTTATGCTTTTCCGGTAAAAACATCTGTGTTATGTGTGATTGATCTTTCTTCTTGATATTGCAATTGGCGATCGTGTTTTAAATTTTGCAAGAATATTTGTAGAAGAAATTATGTATTTAACAGTGGCATATAATTGTTATATCAGGAGAGTCTAGGAAATATATAATTTGTATTGAATTTTCTACATGGTATCAGAGCGCAGAAGATTGCAGAAGCTGAGTTTGTGATTGGATAGAATTTGAATTTGCAGAAAGACTTTCTTGGTGCTACAACTGATTCAAGATCGAAATGGATTTCAACGGCTTGAGGTTAGAGTATGCACTTGAGGGAATCTTGAACTACATTTATTGGAAGGACAGGATGTAATAAGTACTCGAAGACAATGGCTTGAAGGAATTCATTGACAAAGATGTTCCTAAGCCATATGCTAGAGACACTACAAATCTTGATGCATGGAAAAAGAAAGTGGCAAAGGAAAAGAGGATCCTGTTGGAGGGAGTATGAGAGCACATTGTCTCAAACCTCCATGGGAAAGGCACATCATATGCAATGTGGAAGGCTTTAACATATCTATTCCAAAACAATAGTGACCATAGGAAATTGGTTCTCAAAGATAAACTCAGGAAGATCAAGATGGAGAAGGGCGACTCCATTCCAAAATATTTCATGAAGTTTGTCCAATGTCGGGATGAGATGGGGAGTGTGGTAATAACAGTTGTTGATGATGATTTGGTGAGCTTGGCACTCCTAGGACTTCCCAAGAGTTGGCACAGTTATCAAGACTCTGTCAATGGAAGGGAAAATTTTCTAGTTTGGTAACGACTATGGTCGGATCTAGTGCAGGAGGAGTTCAGGCGGAATGCCAAAGATGGATTTTCATCAAATAATAATGATGAAGAGGATTTTGCTTTGGCTGCCAAGGCAAGGAAAGGGAAGGGGAATAAATTCCATTCAAAATCCGAGTCTAAAGTCAAGAAGATGGATTTTTCCAAAGTGAAGTGTTTTCACTATCACTAACATGGGCATCTTGCTACTAACTGTCCACAGAAGAAGAAGAACAAGAAGGTTGTTGGAGCTGCAGATGGTGAGGCCCTTGCCTCACAATTTGAACTTGAATTCTCTTTGATCACATGCATGGATTCAAGTGCATTGGGATCGGTGTCGTATTTGGATAGTGGCACTTCCTTCCACATGATGGGAGATAAGGACCTTTTCTGTGACTTGGAGGAGAAATATTTCAAAATGCATATTGATATGGGCGACAATGGACGATAAAGTGTGATTGGAATTGGTACCATTACCTTTCAGAGGGATTCAGGTAAACCATTTCAATTGAAATATGTTATTCATGTTCCAGGTCTAAAGAAAAAATTGGTCTCAGTAATAATGTTGGAGGACAGAGGCTATGATGTTGTTTTTAGTGATGGAAAAGCTTTCCTGTGACATAAAACAATGGGTCAAGTCAAGAAGATAGGGATTCGAGTTAAGAATCTCTACAAGATGGAGGTATATGGATGGACTTCCATGATGGGCAAGGAAAAAAAAGTGGTGAGTTGGGATGAGGTCGAATTATGGCACAGCCGATTGGTCCATCTTCATCATGGAGCCTTGAAAATCATGCAACAAATATCTACTGGACTTCCAATTGGAACACTTTCTCAATTAGATCAGTGCAAAGGTTGCACCATGGGGAAGTATGTAAATTCCACCTTTCATGAAAAGGAGAACCATGCCTCGATGATCCTGGAGAGAGTTCACACAGACGTGTGTGGACCATTCTCGGTTCCTTCAACAACAAAACATAAGTATTATGTTATTTTTGTTGATGACCTTTCTCGTAAATGTTGGATATTCTTCATGTAGAAGAAGGATCAAACATTCTCAAAGTTCTGTGAGTTTAAAGCATTGGTGGAAAAAGAGTTGGGGAAGAAATTGAAATCTCTGAGGAGCGATAATGGTGGAGAATACATCTCTAACAAATTCAAAGAGTTCTCTAGAAAAGAAGGAATTCGAAGAGAACTCATAGCGCCTCATAACCCACAACAAAATGGGATCGCAGAGAGGAACAATAGAACGATCGTGGGTGCAGCACGAGCGATGTTGCATGATCAGGGCCTACCAATGCATTTGTGGGCAGAAGCATGCAACACTACGGTTTATGTGAAAAACCCTTCTCCTCATAGAGTACTTGGCATGAGTACACCTGAAGAATCTTTCATTGGTAAGAAACCTGATGTTTCTCATTTTAAGATTTTTGGTTCATCTATTTATGTGCATGTGACCAAGGATGCCAGGAAGAAGCTGGAACCAATTACTGAAGTTGGGATTTTTGTGGGGTACACAGAAACACCCCATAATTATCGTGTGTATTTTCCTAATAGTAAAATGACTATTATGGGACGGGATATAAAATTTGATGAGGGGAAATCCATGCGGTTGTTGCTTGAGAGGGATATAGACTTGCATGTAGAGGAGGAACTATTGGTTTCCAAATATGAGTCTCAAGATGTGGATCAACCACATGAGGAGGTTCATGGAGTGGAGGAAGCCACTCATGCAAAACCATCCATTAGAAATAGTGGGATCATTGAGGAAGAAGTGTACATTGAGTAGCCATAAGGTTTTGAGACCTTTGATAGGGAGTCACATGTGTGCAGACTCAAGAGAGCATTGTATGGGATGAAGCAAGCACCCTGTGTTTGGTACACTTGGATAGAAAACTATTTCACCGGACTGGACTTCACCAAAATTTAAGTGAATGCAAACCTATACCAAATTGTGGTGGAGGGTAAGTTTTTTATCATTTTTATTTATGTTGATGATTTAATACTGAATGGTGATGAGCAACTGATACACTCATGCAAGGAGGACCTTGCAAAGGAATTCAAGATATAGGATTTGGGCCTCCTTCATTATTTCCTTGGATTGGAAATATGGCAGCGAGATGGTGAAATTTTTGTGTCTCAAGGCAAGTATGAAAGGGAGATACTGGGTAAGTTTCACATGGAGGGCTAGAAACCCATGGATACTCCTCTTCCAAGAAACTAGAGAAAAGAGGATGCTACTTCTGGAGAGGTAGTGGATGCTATTGTCTATCGACAGTTAGTGGGTTTTCTAATGTATCTAGTGAACACAAGACTAGACATTTTCTATGCGGTTAACCAATTGAGTCAAGCGATGGTTAAGCCTACCAAGATTTTTTGGAAGGCGGGTAAGCATGTCCTGAGATACCTGAGGGGAACATCTGAGTATGACTTATGGTACAGAAAAATGAATGAGGTGAAGTTACATGGATTCAAGGATGTAGATTGGGTGTCTTATAACCCTATAATTCATAGGATCATCTGTTGACTAAAAATTTTTCACTCTGGGTGTATAGGTTTGCAAATAATATTCCATCTCTGCAAATTATTTTCAAGGGAAGCAGTGCACCAAACGCTCAAAAAGTCATTAAGCCTAAGTTTTTCTTCATATACTGCATTCGCACCTGGAGAATAAAGAACACGCTTAGATTGACGGTCGATCTAGCGGCATGCAGATCAACGGTTGATAGTGGATTCCGAACCC
>ML777741.1:771955-809666 GCA_009831015.1 Picea engelmannii
TCTGGAATGAGGCGGGTTTTTTCGGCGAGCCCTGTCCCAATGTGTCATCCTGCCATTGCATCATGCCTCCTCCACTCCATGCTACATCCTGCACTCACGCTGCACCTATCAGTTCCTCACCCTTCACTCACTCACCCCTTCGCCAGTCTTACCCCTCCATGAATAAACAGACTCAGGATAATAAACAAATGATTATATTAGTTAATTATGTTAGACTAATTAATAATATAGTTAGTTTTATAAGTTGAATTAGTTAATAATTAATTGGTTAATTAATAATAAATCAATCATTAATTAATTAATTAATTAATAATATAGTTAGGTTAGTAACTAGGTTAGTTTTTAGATTAAATAAAACAAATTAATAAAACAATAGAAAACATATATTAAAATAAAAACATAAAAATTAAATAAAAAGAAAAAACAATAAACAAAATAAAACATAATAAAATATAATACAAATTAAAATAAAACATATAAAAATAAAACTTAAAACAATTATAATAAACATACATAATAAATAAAATATATAAAAAAACAAAATATAAAAAATAAAACATAATAAAACAAAATATATATAAAACAATATAAAACAAATAAAAAAACCTAAACAAAAAACAAACATAAAATAATTAAAACAAAAATATAAAACAAAACGTAACATGTAATGAAACAATAATAAAAAACTAAAAAAACAAAACTTAAAAACCTATGCTATCCTAAGTCTACGTCACCCAAGACTCCATGCACACCCTCATACCTCATGTCCCAACCCCCGTACACTCATCACATTAAACATTTAAATCAACAGCTTTAAAACCTCTTACCACCTCAGGGGGGTCCGGAATACCGCCTTCCCGAAAACAAAACCGTTTTTCTCATTTTCACCAGTTTTTGCCTGTTCAACACGACTTTTTCCGGAGGATATTCTGGGCAAACAAAAATGAATTTTTAAAAACCGAGAGAGGTTTTTCTCTATAACAGGATGAATAACAAAATAGTCTCTCATTTTTTTCACAGGTGCCACGAGCAGGGATAATCAAAGCCATCTTCGAGGCCTTTTTTCCAGATTTTCTCTTTTCCGTCACAGTCCTGATTTTACGGGAGCTGTTACGACCATATGGAGATGAATTTGGCGAAACCGAAGGAGGATTTTGTCCAGAACATGCCTGTCTCCAATAAAATCCTTTATTTTTTTCTCAAGTGTCAACGTTGAATAGAAACAGATGTCTGTTCGGACCCCTTTTTTGCAGAAATTAGGCCCGTCTTTCATGGCAGGTAGTTCCAGATTTTGTGGGATTTGTGGCTATTTTTGGCTGAGGCGGTTAAAACCAACTCTTGAAAATTGTTAGGGGATCTCCCCTATTTATTCAGAGATGATTTTTATTTTAAGGGTTGATCATTCGAGGACCATGGATTAAAAAATTTGTAAAACAACTCGCTAAGCTTTCAGTGTTTTTTTTCATCAATTCAATGAGATAGTGCTATGATGCATGATTCTTGTGACTATTTTGACTGGTGATGTGCATCCCTCTGTGTTAATTTGTTTCTCTATTATCATAATTAATTTTTTCCTCTGAATTATTCCAAGAAAATTAAGAACAGAATTGGTTTTAAGGCACCCTCTGTCTCTGGCTTGGTATAGTTTTTTGTGTTTTCCACTGAAAATTAAACTTAGAATTCTTAGTTGCTCTGTGTTTAATTGGATTTCTTGACCTGTTTTTGTCTCACCCATTTCATTTAAATTGAAGGATCCAGTGAGTTGTCTACCTTGCCCTGCAAATATTAGCCTGTTGACATGGATTTTTGATCGTTCGTTTCAGTGACTCCATAGCCCACAGTTTCTCTTCTCTGCCTATACCCAATTTCATAAACAAACCCATGTTCTTCATAGCTAGCCTAATATTCTTTTAAAAAAAATCTATATTAGACAAAGAGATCCCTCTCTAAGTCTTGGAGGGCTAGATCCAAGACTCGAAGTGGTTTTGATGTTGCCTCTGTGACTGCCTCACAACCTTGGGCAAATTACAGAGTGCTAACAGGGCGGGAAAACCAACCAATAGAAAGAGTACATCAGGGGGGATCTTTAGTATCAGATATACAGTTGTTTCTTGGTGTAATAGGAAACAAAGATCCATGGCACTCAGTTCGGTAGAAGCGGAATACATGGCAACGAGTCAAGCTGCATGTGAGGCTATCTAGATGAGAAAGATCTTGGTTTGTTTGTTTGGTTCTCATTTAGATCCGACAATGATTCATTTTTATAACTAGAGTTGCATTAAAATCTTGATTAATCATATGTTTCATGATAGATCTAAGCATATAGATATTCAGTATCATCATCTCAGAGATTGTGTACAGCAGAAGATCATGTTGCGTCAGTACATTCCTACAGAAGATCAGGATGCAGACATTTTGACGAAGGTGCTCACCAGGAGAAAATTCAAATACCATAGAGACAGGATTGGGGTGAAGGATAATCCCTTTCTTGTTGAGAGGGAGTGTTGAAAAGTCAACAAGAAATGTGTGTCTAATTTATTTTTCCCTTAAATAAATTGGACAATAAATATTAATCTATTATCTCATAATTACTTGAAAATAGTTAATTGAAATGGAAAATATGTTAGCTATAGGAAATTCGAGTTCAATGGTTGACTGGTGGGGCATCCAAGTCAAATAAGTTGTAACTGAGTGATTCGAAGTTGTAACTGAGTTATATATGTAGTTATGTGAGTTGTAAAGTAGTTTAAATCAGTTAAGTGAGTTAAGCTCAGTTGTACTAGCTGTAACTGAAATTACACTAGTGATAGATCAGTGAATTAATTATTAATTAATTCACAATTAGTGATCTCACATGCAACTGAATATTTACCACTGTTAACTAGATGCATGTTAGATCCAGTGGAGACCCAGTTGAGATAATAGGTGAAAGGGACAGTTTGGCTATCAGTTGTGATTTGAGTGAAGTGCACTCATGCAATCACACACATAGTGGATGTGCCCATGAGGAATGCACAACCTAGGAAAGAGGAATTCTAATTCATTTGCAGGTTTTCCATTAGCAGGGATTGCACAAAGGAGACAGGTTGTATGAGAGTAGTAAATTGGCACATGAATTTGTCAATTTTTGTATGATAGTGTGAGACGATTGTATATTGTACTGAGATATCTTGGATTAGAGTTTTGTATGAGATTGTTTCATGATCTATGATATAAAAATAATATATGATAGTGGGGTTTTTAGCTTTATGTTTTCCCGGTAAAAACATCTATGTTATATGTGATTGATCTTTCTTCTTGATATTGCAATTGGAAATCATGTTTTAAATTCCACAAGAATATTTGTAGAAGCGATTTTGTATTTAACAGTGGCATATAATTTTTAGATCAGGAGAATCTATGCAATACATAATTTGTATTGAAATTTCTACATGAAGTTTGTGCACGGAGATGTGCTAGACTAACCAGGGAAGTTCGCTGGATTGGAACATAAGTAAGTAACTTTCCCACATTTGATGGTCTAAACGATTTAGAAGATTTCTTGTTGGAATTTGTAGAAATTGTACCACTACAAAAAAGGTTGTTAGCATTGGATGAGGCCTTGAAAGCAACTCCACCAATATGGTGGGGAACACACAAAAACAACATTACAGATTCGGTACAATGTCACACTTTGATGACAGTGCGATTTTCAGAACAAGTAGAAGGTTGCGAAGTTAGATACATAGGTCGAAGCTGTCTAAAGGACCATGTGCGAAGTTGCGAGGAAGCATGGAGAAACACACCTCAAGAGAAGTGGGTGCACAAATTTATTAACACTTTGGACACCACACTTATCAATTGGTATCTACAAGCTAAACTATGCCTCACCACTGTAGTTTGGTATGGAATGAATTAGAACTTTATCACTATATTTTTGTTTGAAAGTCTGCACCATACAGTAGATCAGGCGTTACAGTTTATAAGGCAGAAATTTTTTGAGGAGGTACCTACCCTCTCTGAAGAGAAAGAAGAAGAAGAATGGACTATACCTTTCCAGAAATTATAGGATTGTTACAACATCAGTACTGATGAGGATAAGGATCCTCAAAATGTGAACATCACAGAAACAGAAGGACATAGAGACATATAAGGACCAAGAGTTGAGCTACCTTTCATTGGAAAACCAATCAAAATCAAGAAAGTTAACATTAGAATGGAGGAAACACCCAAAGTGGCAATTGTTGGAGATTATTGGGATGATGCTACCATTGATAAGATCACAAAACTACTACATAAGTATTAGAACCTTTTTCCAAAAAGGTTCATAGATATGAAGGGAATTAAAGGGCCCATGGGAGAGATGAAAATTCCATTGAAACTAGATGCAAGGCCAGTCAAGTAGAGACCGTACAGATTGAACCCCAAGTATAAGGAGAAATTCAAGATTGAGCTCGACAAAATGTTGGAAGTAGAAATCATAGAACTTGTTGAAGAGTCATAATGGATCATCCCTATGGTGGTCTAAGACAAGAAAATAGGAGAGATCGGGATCTATGTAGACTTGAGGAAACTAAATGATGAATTCTTACATGATCCCTTTCCTACACCATTCACTGTTGAAGTCTTAGACAATGTGGGAGGATAGGAGGTCTACTCCTTCACAGATGGATTTTCGGGATACCATCAGATACGGATTGCCAAGGAAGATCGACATAAAACCACATTTGCAACAGAATGGGGATCTTACCAGTATAAAGTGATGCCCTTCGAACTGAAGAATGCACTAGTCATCTTTTCAAGGGTGGTGGTCGAAGCATTCAAAGATTTTTTACATAAATTTTTAGAAGCATATTTTGATGATTGGACTATTTTAGCTTACTAAAAGATCACATTGAATGTTTAAGACTAATGTTGGATAAGTGCAGGAAATGCCAGTTTTCCCTGAATCTGAAGAAGTGCATATTTTTGTCACATTTTGGAGTTTTTCTAGGACATATCGTATGCAGGCAGGGGTTGTTGGTAGATCCCTCCAAGATCACCATTATTTCTGATATACCTCCCCGTACCTTAGTGAGACAGTTTTGCATTGTGCTGGGACATACAGGGTACTACAGGAAGTTCATCAAAGGGTATGCACAGATAACAACACCCATGGAGAAGCTGCTAAAGAAATATTATTACTTCCAATGGACAAAAGAATGCCAACAGAGCTTCAACACACTGAAGCAGAAGATGGTTACTGCACCAATATTGGTTTTCCTAGATAGGAGTAGAGAATTCCATGTGTATGTCAACACCACGTACATTACATTAGGATAAGTATTAACACAACCAGGAGCATGAGACATTGACCACCCTCTAGCCTCTGCTAGAAGGAAGCTTTCCAGGGATGAGATAAATTACACCACCACCGAGAGAGAAGGATTAGCTATGGTGTATGTGCTGCAGAAATTCCGACACTACTTGTTGGGAGGACATTTCAAGATGGTCATTGATCACTCTTCATTGAAATACCTATTCAACAAGCCAGTGTTGGGGGGGAGAATATGCAGATGGTTGTTGTTATTTCAGGAATATGATTTTGAGATCGTGGTTAAGCCAAGGAGAATGAACAAAGGACCTCACCACTTGTCCAGGTTAGAGCATGGGGAAGAACCAACTAGCTTGGAGGATACACTACTGGATGCACAACTTATAGCCATCAAAAGAGTGGATGACCACTTCACAGAGATAGTACAGTTCCTATCTATAGGAATGGCACCTATCGATTATACAATCATCTAGAAGAAACAACTAGTAGTGTGTGCTACAAAATTTTGACTTATAGTTGGACGAATATACAATATGGGGCTTGATGAGATCTTGAGGAGATGTGTTATGGAGGCATAGAGACCATTGATTCTCGCATAAGCACATGAAGGAATTGTAGGAGGACACTACGCAGGGAAAGCAACAACGCAAAAGATTCTTAGAGATGGACTCTAGTGGCCTACTCTACATAAAGATGCCAAGGAATACTATAAGGTCTGCCATGTATGTCAGATATTTGAGAAATCTTCCAAAAGAGATGAGATGCCCTTAGCACCTCAGCTAACCCTATAGCCATTCGAGAAATGGGCCATTGATTTCATGGGACCTATCAACCTGCCAAGATAGTGCACAATAGACCGCTACATCATCACTGCAACAAAATATTTGACAAGATAGGTAGAAGCATGAACAATTAAGGACTGTAGTGAAACTACAATTGTGCGGTTTATATTTTATGATATCATAACTAGAATTGGATGCCCAAAGATCCTTATGAGTGATTAAGGTACACATTTTATTAACAAGATTATTAAAGCCTTAACTCAAGAATTTGAAGTTCATCATCAGAAGAGCACACTATACCATCCACAGGCGAATGGGACAGTTGAAGCTTTCAATAAGATCTTGGAAACAATGTTGATGAAGATTTGTAGTGTGAACATAGATGATTGGGATTTAAGAGTGCCAACGGTATTATGGGCATACATAACTACTTGCAAGAAGCTGACAATGCAGACTCCATTTAAATTAGTTTATGGCCTAGAAGCAGTTGTACCAATGGAATATTTGGCTCCCAGTCTAAGAATTGCAGCATTTACAGATATGAATGATACTGGCATTGTTCAAGAGAGGCTTGCACAGTTGGTGGAACTTGAAGAAGATAGATTTATCACATGATTTTAGTAGTAGGTACAAAAGGAACAAGAGAAGGCCTACCATGATAGGCATATCAAGAAGAAGGCATTCAAGAAAGGAGACTTGGTATTAGTACATGACAGTAAGTTTATGAAGCATCTAGGGAAATTTAAAACACATTGGCTTGGGCCATTTGAGGTCGCCTATGTTACAGAAGGAGGAGTCATGCAGTTGAAGAAATTGAATGGATAATGGAAGGAAGGATTAGTGAATGGGAGTCTGTTGAAACCATACTATGATAACCAGTTGCCTTGCAGCTCTCAATAAAAGCATAAGCAGAAGGGTCTAGGTACCAGGTGCAGTTGAAACTGGGTACTAGACACAAAAAATATAGTCTGCATAGGACAGTGAGGAACAAAATAGAAAGCAAGCTGAAGTGATTTAGAGAATTTAGTCTTACAGTGACTCGGGATGAGTCACAGGTGAGTGTTGGGGGCCTGTTAGCCTTTGGTTATGGATAAAATAAAAAAGAGAAGAAAAGGAAGAGAAAATATGAGTTACGAACTGTGCGGAAGACATAGTGACTGAGATTGGGTCAAAGTGGTCTAAAGAAGTAGAAAAGATGGAGCGAAGAATGGGAGAGATAGTCGTTGGACGAGAAGATCGAGGGAGACAGATCATCAAGGAAGATGGATCATGGACAGATCAACAAGAAAAAGAATATGTCAATGAGTGCTTTCGAGCACCGCGTGGGAAAGAAGGAAATACAGGCTGGTGAAGCCCTAAAAACACGGGTCAAGTGACCTAGGGTTTTAGATGCCTAGGGTTTTAGCATCTATGGTTTTAACACATAAGATTAGGCCTAAGGCTATTCGAGAGTCATTGTAATGTATAAATAAAGGTCAATAGGACCTGGGATGGGTTTGTTCAGATTTTGGTTAGGTTATGATGAGCGATTTTTGTTGAGTGAGAAACAACCTATACTAATAACCTGAACCATGCATCAACCATGCATCAACGTGTACCTCAACCTGTAATCAAACTGTACCATAAACAAGTGCATCAACCATGCACCAACCTGTACCTCAACCTGCAAACATTCCTTAACTTTAACAACAAGACACTAGCATTTTCATCAAACTTTACTTTAGTCTCACATGACTAGTTTTGGATTAGTCAACAACCCTAACTTGAAATAATCATAACTATGTACCTGTAATGAATAAAGATATGAAAATAGTACACAATGTTCTTCATTGTGTTTTATGCAATTCTTCTAGGTGTCACTACTTGGAACCTCTCAGAAAAGGAGTTATAGAAAAAATGGCATACCTTGTTGAATTCTGGCTTATTCTTGAGAGAGAACTTGTAGAGCGTGCCTTGCAAAGAATGTTTGTTGTATGGATTTGAACATTGTAAAAATAATAATAAAGATTGTACTCTAACCAACACATTTTGTCTTACTAAATTTGGATCTGTTATGAATAACTTATGATGTTTTTACCTGAAACACATGTTTTAGATTAGTGATAGGACTAGCCACAAACCCTATTTTCCACGAAGTGTAACTCCAAACATACAATGATGCACATGCTGAAATTCATACCAAAGCTACTAGGATATGCTTACTCAATGTCCTCCCAATTTCACGGTCTGAATCATTCTAGAAACAAATTTATTGCGAAAATGGTGAGATGACCTATAAATAACATACCTTAGAAAGCATCATCAAAAGAATTTATCCTACCTTGAATTTTGGCCTTCTTTACTTCACCTTCCCTATGAAATTTGGCTTATATATCCTTTGGTTACCTCAGTCACCTGTAGATATTCAATATTCTCAAGTGTGATTAAAATGAGAGAGCCTTTCCTCTTATTTATACTCTCCAAGTAGCTTCCTTAAAAGCATCTTCTAGGCCACTTTTTCCACATAGCCACTTTGTCCACATAGTCACCTATGACTAAATTTTCCCAATTTGCCACTTGTCCATGTATCTAATAGCCACTTGACCACTTAACCCATTTTCCTCATTTTATGGCTAACCTTCTTATAACCACTTTCCATAATTAGAAAGTTCTCCATTTACTTTATTATTTAAATAATCCTCCTTGACTTTGTCACTTCACTTTATTATTTAAATAATCCTCTTTGATTTTATCACTTCAATTTATTATTTAAATAATCCTCTTTGAATTTGTCACTTCACTTTGTTATTTAAATAATTTATTCTTTGCAAGCACTTTGACTTCTTTCACCTTTTGGGGCTTCAAGCCAATCATATGAGGGTCCTTAACCTTCGTAAAGCCACAAATATCAAAGCATGAGGAGTTATGTGACGTTCCACATACCACTGGAAATGACATGACATGTACTATCCATATAGAATAGTCTTACCTTCAAATATATCAAAAATCATACCATTATACATCAAACAAACTTGGGTCCATTACCCAAACCTTTCTGCTACTGGAATTCACTACCAGAATTTCTTCAAGGGTTGACATCAATGAAAACCAACCCAATTAATAAAAAATATCCCCCTTTGGCATTGATGAAACACTCTGATAAAACATTGAAATCATATCACTCATGCTCCCCCTAGAACCATGCCTGCATATTTGTGACCAACGCTCCCCCTAGAACCATGCCTATGTCCTCTGCATCTGATAAATCTCTCCCCCGTTTTCATCAATGGAAAGGGTATCTTTCCATTCGAGGCTTCTCCCCCTAACTGACTCATCTGATCTCCCAACATGGATTGTCCTCTTTATGGTGCTTCCTCATGTACATCTAAGACATATAAAATAAGCATTCAAATCATTCATTTTGGAGTAGAAATAACTCCGAGTCTCTGGTGAAGATACTCAAAGAATTTTCATGTAAGCGGTTTCGTAAAGATGTCTGGCACTTGTTCTTTTCTACCCACATATTCAACTCCGATGTTGTTTTCTGCAACGTGATCCCATAGAAAGTGATACTTTATTGGAATGTGCTTCATCCTGGAGTGCATGATCAGGTTCTTTGAGATATCGATGGAACTTGTATTATCACAATAGATTGGAATGGGCTCATCATACTCAACCTGTATATCTGTCAAAGTTTGTTTCATCCATAGAACCTATGTACAACATGATGTTGCTGCAATATACTCTTCCTCAACTGTAGATAAATATATTGATGATTGTTTCTTGCTTAGCCATGATACTAAACACTCACCCAAGTAGAGCGCTGCTCCACTGGTGCTTCATCGGTCATCAATGCAACCTGCCCAATCTGCATCTGTGTAGGCAATAAGTGATAGATCCTTTCCTTTTGGATACCATAATCCAAAATCTTTTGTTCCTCTGAGATATCTGAAAATCCTTTTCACTACTAATACATGTGATTCATTTGGTGTTGCTTGAAATCTTGACACCTGTCCAACTGCCTACATTACATCCGGTCTGGATGTTGTCACATATAGTAGGATACCAATGATTGACCTGTATTTTCTCTGATCTCTAGACTTTGAATCATCATATTTTCTCAACTTGCAACTGATTTTCATGGGAGTGATAACTGGTTTATAATCTTCCATTTCGAACCTCTTTAGCATTTCCCTTATATAATTGGTTGAGAAATAAAAATTCATTGGTTTCTTTGACGTATCAGAAGACCCAGAAAGAACGATATTTCTCCAAGTAATGACATTTCAAATTCATTCTACATGTCCTTTGCAAATTTCTAGCTTAACCTGTCATCCACCCTTCCAAAAATAATATCATCAACATAAACTTCAATTAATAAAATACTATCTTGAGTTACCTTGATGTAGAGGTTGTTGTTTGCACTTCCTTTTATGAACCCTACTTTTTGTATATATTTATCCAGTCTAGAGTACCATGCTCTAGGATCCTGTTTTAAACCATACAAGGCCTTAATTAATTTACACACATAATTTTCATTCTATGACAACTAAAATCATTTTGGTTGTTCAATATAGACTTCTTATTCAAGTTCCCCATTCAGAAAAGTTGATTTTACATCCATCTGATACACTTTAATATTTTTGGAGCATGCATAAGCTAAAAGCAATTAGATTGCTTCCATTTTGGCAACTGGGGAAAATGTCTCTTCAAAGTCGATTCCTTCAACCTGTGCATATCCTTTACATACCAATCTAGCTTTGTTCCTTGTAACTTGTCCATATTCATTCAATTTATTCATGTATACCCACTTTGTGTCAATCGCATTCTTATCCTTTGGTCTTGGAACCAATTCCTAAGTGTCATTTCTCTCTATTTGATCCAATTCTTCATCCATGGCCTTATTCCAAAATTCATCCCCGTTGGCCTCTTCAAAACTGGTTGGTTCAATCGTAGATGAGAGTGCTAGGTGCATTTGTTCTGGTGAACGAATTCTTCTTCTAGTCTCAACACCTTCATCTTTTTTTCCGATAATCTGGTATTAAGGATGATTCTTTTGTAGTCGTCTGCTAGGTGTCTTTGGAGGCACTTGTTGAACTTGCTCTTTTGCTTCTGTAGGATCCTCTTCATCTTCTCCTTCTACTTATTTTTCATCTTCTACTTCTTCTTTATAAAGTTGTTCCATTGATTCATTTTCTTTTTCCTTTAATTCTTGTTTACATGTTTCATCAATTGTTACATTGATGCTTTCCACAAATTTTTTCAATCTCAGGTTGTAACACTTGTATGCTTTCCTTGTACTTGAGAAACCAACAAGTAATCCTTTGTCCACACGAGAGTTAAACTTTCCCATTCTTCCATGTTCTCTTTTGATGTAGCATTTGCTTCCAAAAACTTTGAAGTTCTTCACATTTGTTGATCTTCCTTTCCATAGCTCGTAGGGAGTTTTGTCAGTGTTGTTTCTGAGCATGACCTTGTTTTGAATGTGAACTGTTGTATGCACTACCCATGTCCAAAAGATATCTGTCAATTTGGAATTCATTAGCATTGTTTGAGCCATTTCATGTATTGTTCTATTCTTTCTTTCAACAACTCCATTATGTTGAGGTGTCCTAGCAACAGAGAATTTCCTTTTTATTCCATGCCTCCTGCAATAGTCCATAAATTCCTTTGAAGTTAACTCTCCTCCATTATCAGATCTCAAGCATTTGATTTGTGAATCCATTTCATTTTCAACCATTTCCTTATAGACCTTGAAGTTTTCAAAAGCTTCTGCATTATTCCCAAGAAAGCTAACTCCATTCATTCTTGTATAATCATCAACTAATGACATTAAATATTTCTCACCTTTTAAACCCTTTGTTGTAGTTGGTCCAACTAGATCAGTATGCACAATTTCTAGTGGTCTTGTCATTGAATATTCTATTGATTTAAACCTAGTCTTTGTTTGCTTTCCTTGTTGACAATGCTTACATAAAGTGTTGGTTAGGTTCGTGATCTGGGGCATTTCCCTAACTTCTTCCCTTTTGATGACTTTTACAAGGTTATAAAAATGTATGTGACCCATTCTTATGTCCCATAGCCAACTTTCATCTTCATTTCCTAGGAAACACTTTTCATTTCCAATTTAACTTAATACATATATGTTGCTTGAAGTTCTCGCAGTTGTTGCAATCAATTTTCCTGAACCTTATTTTCTTATCTCACACTTTTGTGAATCGAAAGTAACTTTATGACCTTGGTCACACATTTGACTCACACTTAGAAGATTATGTTTCATATCTTCTACTAGTATAACATTTTCTGCCTTGGTATTCTTGTTCCCAATTATGACTATGCATTTTCCAATGATTTTAGCTGAATCATCATTTCCCAAGGAGATTGATTCATCTCTTTCATTTCTTAATGTAAGAAACTTGTCTCTATCACTTTTCATGTGTTTTGAACAGCCACTGTCAACATACCAACAACGTTTCTTCTGCTTATCTTGTAGAGCGAGTGTGTATTCTTCATTACTATATTGATTATGCTTTCTTATACATGTCTTTTTTTGACGTTCTTGTCTATGACTGTTGTTTTTATGTTGTGTTTCTCTAGGAGGGACTGTCATTCTACAATATTTGGCCATGTTTCCAAAGTTGCTACATTTGTAGCATTCCACTTTAGTGCTCAAAGATTCAAACCTTTTGTAACTTCTTCTTTGTGTTTCACTAGGCCTTCTTGAATAACCCTTTTTTGTATGACTTTAAAAGTTGTTTATCTTCATATTGTTAGCTCTACAATTCATAGATTTATGTCCAAAATTATTACATGCATAACATAAACAAAAAAAAATAGTTTGATAACTGGGAGTTGAAGATCTTCTTAAAGGAGTTACTATTATGAATCCTTCTTCTTCCTGAGGCCTATCTGTTTTTGTCGGTCATTGATTCTGAAATATGAATCTTCTCGGTAGATGAGTGTTCCTATAATTTTCTTTGTAGACCTTCCTATCCCCTTTGATTGTTTCTACATAGCTTTTTGGATATGTTTCTTGTTCTATTTTTTTGGAGCTTGATCCCTTTTCTGTCTAATTGTGTCCTAGTCTAGACTTGTCATGATGAGGTTTTTGACTTCTGATAATGTTATTCAAGACTTTTCAGTTGTTTTGCATATTTTTCTTTTGAGGATCCTTTCTTAATGTGATAATTTCTTCTTCCAAATTTCCAATGATCATGTCTCTTCCTTCTAGTTGTTCTTTGAGTGCTTATTCAATTATTTTATCTTCTTCAATTTGAACCTTAAAATTTGTGATCATTTGTTCTAGTTCCTGAGTGTCTTTTTTCTTGTCTAGTTCCGCTTGTAGTTTCTTATTTTTCTTATGATAACTTCTATGGCACACAAAAATTCTTCTCAGTAGTCAAATTATTCCTCTTCATATTCTTCTTCGGCCTCTTCATATTCTTCTTTGGCCTCTTTTTATCAAAGTCTTCAATTTCCATGAATAAAACATTTTCTTTCTCACTGTCACTAACTTCATCTTCATCTCATGATGAGATGTCTTCTTTGGTGCATAAGCTTTTCTTGAAAACTTTCTTTGTGGTTCTTTTTCCTTTATATGTTTGTTTTCTATTTGAGTAACCTTCATCATTTCTCTTTTTCTTATGACATTTGTTAGAAAAATGACCAATACCATCACAATTAAAACAAATCATAGTAACCTTACCTCTATAATTGTTGTTGGTTCCCTTGTTCAATATTCTGACAAACTTGGTCGCTTCTTCATCATCTTCTGATATGTCACTGTTGCTGCTATGTTATTTTTCTTTTTTCTTTCCCTTTTGCTTTGAACTTTTGGATACTTTGAAGGATGCTTCTTTTATATCTAGATTTTCCTGTTTAGTTCTCATTTCATATGTTGTGAAGATTCCATGTAGTTTGTCCATTCTTATTGAGTTTAGATTTTCTCTTTATTCTAGTGCTGATATCTTAGGGTCAAATCTCATAGGAAGAGATCTTATTACCTTTTTAACAATTACAGATTCTTTGATTTCTTCTCCCAATCCCAAGACAACATTTATTGTTTCATCGACTTGTAAAAAGTAAGCTGCAATATTCTCATCTTCCTTCATCTTTAGTTGTTCGAACTGAACTCTTTAAGTTTGAAGCTTTGTTGCTTTGACTTTTGAATCTCCTTCATAAATATTTCGAAGTTTGTCCCAAATCTCTTTAGTGGACTTACAATGTGCAACTTTGGTGAATACCGATTCTCCAAGACCATTCATGATCCAAATTTTATGAGAAGAATGAAATGACTACAGATTATTAACATATAATTAACACATAATAACATAGATACAATAAAAATGGTTTTCTATTCAATAAGGAAATAAGTTGAAACTATAAAATGCAACGGAAAACAAGCTTGTTGGAATGGTAGCAGCTTATCTGTGAGAAGAGGTGTGACGGTTGCGCTCATTCGCAAGAAGATGATTACAATGAGGCTCTGAAGGCCTTTTTATAATAAACAGGAGTGTCAAAAACTCTATACATCTAAAAACCTAACCCTAGGAGATGAAGCGCCAAAATTCATGTGGGACTCGTTTGGGTAAGTCAGTACATCAACTTCTCGAGGTCGTAACTTTTGCATATGATCTTTGTTTTAGGCATACAATAGCCCGTTAGAAATATCTATCCAAGGAATAAAAATGTTGATAAAAATTTCATGATAAAACTTTTTGATTGCTACATACCCAAGAAAACATCATTTAGGGCCTCAAAACGGATCCAGAAGTTCAAGACCCGAAAAACTACTAAAAATAGTAAATCACCAAAATTGCCAGAAAGTTGTTTTGAGCTAGCTGGAAAAGGTGGATGGCCATTGATATCCACCTGGACCAATCCTAAATACTTAGGAAGAAATGGTCTCCATTGCATTGAGTTCCCCCATCAGATGAGGAAATTTCTGCTGAATTTGGCCCCGGGTGAGCCACTTACCTTGGTGCAGGAGTTGCCCTGCTTTGATGACTCAATAAAGTTGTATCCTTTGTTGTCAAGTGTCGTTGATCTGTGTGTCCACAATATGATCACTAGATTCCTATTGTATGTATTTGGGGTTGAGCTATGTTGGTGTCAGTTGTTCTACTACGTCTGAGGTGTCCAATAATGGTGGGAAATAAGGCCGAAGGAGGTCCACGTTGAACACTGGGTGTAGGCCAAGGAAAGGAGGCATGTTGAGCTCAAAATAATTATCCCACACAGCCTTGGTGATGATGTACATCCCATAATGGAGTGGGAAAATCTTCTGATGGGGTTCTGTAAGGCGTTCTTTCTGCAAGTGCAACCAAACTTTGTCGCCCATCTGAAACTTGTGTGGCACTCGATGTTGATCATGGCATTGCTTGTACTTGTCATTGGACTTCTGTAGGATATCCTGAACCTGTTGGTGGATGTGTTGGATCCACTCAATGAACCAAGTGGCTTTGTTATCTTCAGTTGGTTGAGGTGACCGCAAAAGGAAATTCAACATCTATGGGACCTAATGGTTGGCATCCCAACCCCACTTAAAAGGGGTTGTGGCTAGTTGAGCTATGCAGGGCTCAGTTGTAGCTATGTTGGACATAGGGAAGACTCTCATCCCATGTGTGAGGGTGCTTGGAATTATACATGCATAGGATATGCACGATCATTTGATTTACGACCTCAATTTGGGCATCTGTCTGGGGGTGGAAGGTCATGGATTTGGTGAGATTGGTGTCTAGCAGTGACCAGAGGCTCGACTAGAATGTGTTGAGAAATTGACTGTCTTGATTTGAGACAATGATTTGTGGGATTCCAAAATGTACCCAGACTCATTCAAAGAATATCTTGGCAGTGGCTTCTGCTGTGATTCTCTTCTTGTAGGAAACCATAATCACCATCTTAGAAAAGTGATCAACAACCAAAAAAACACAGTCATTTCTGTTATCACTGAAATTTCGTCCGCACATGGTTACAAGAACTCAACATCGTCAAACAGTGATGAAGTCATCCATGGACCTGAATTAACACCAAAGCATTCATAAAAGGGTCAAAAACTATACAAAGTAGTGAAAAATTGAAGGGCGCTATGAAGACACTGGGTGCACGCGCACATGCATGGAATAGGAACGTAGAAATTGCGCACATGCACACGATGTGCGACTGTTATCGCAAAAATCCATGCACCTGCTAAATGATGCATTTATGAGAGTGGTCAGCCTCCCACCCACTCATGGTTCGGCTCCCAAGCCGATTTGACCCTCAAATCTGGACTGGATTTGACTAGATGGCTGGTCAAAGTCCTAGAAATGCCCTAATTAGCCTCTTTTCACACTACAAACTAGTTGAACAATAGCTCGAAGGAATTATATAAAAAGGCCATAGATACACTTCATTTTTCAAGGAATTCAAAGCAAAGTTATGCTGCCATTATTCTCTTGAGGACTCTATCCTTGCCAAGAGTATATTTGCACCATTGCATTGGGAAATCCATCTCACCCCTTGAGTGGATTTGCAAAGAGTTCTTTCATCATTTCCATTTTTCTTTGTTGTAAGAAGAGCTTGCTAATGGGGGTCCAAGAGCCCTCCCTTGGAGGAAGAAGGGACTCATAGTCCCATTTCTTCTTGGTGTATTGTTTCACTAATAGATCAGCCTCATCATTGGTGACATGGGTATTATGGTTCTTTTTGTTTCTATGTCCCTATGCTCATGAATTTAGTTGTTATTGCATTTCTTAGTTTAATTCTTAATTGTTGTTTTTTTATTTCTTTCTCTGACTCTTTTCCTTGCAGTTGTCCTGCTTAGCAGACCCAACTGAGCTTGCAAGCACCTCTATTTTTCTCACTAAGGTGGTGGAAGAGGCGCAACAATTTCCCCACTTGGTGGATGGGAGGCCCAACATGTGGTCTATTGATATGGATTCCCATGGCCTATCAAGAGTAGGAAGAGGGGTATACAGGCCCTATTTCTTAGTGGTCGGTTTGGCAATAGAACAGGCAGTGTAGGACCTAATATACTTGTTAACCTCCTGTCGAAGTTTTTGCCAGTAGAAATATTTTTGTAGAATCACCACTGTCTTTTTGATGATGAAGTGTCCTGCCACCCAACTATAGTGGGCTTCCCAGATCATCTTTGATCGCTTGATTGATGGAACGCATATATGGCCTAGATGACACAAAAACCCACACTGAAGATGAAAATTATCGACAATTGTGTTTGAACCCAACTTTTGGTAGGTGGTGGTGAAGTCCGGGCCTATGTCATAGAGGTGGGGCCATCCATAGGTCTCATGGATGCAAGAGTCTAGCATCTTGGTGAGTTCCACAACTGGCGGTATACTGAGGCAATCAATGACCTGATTGGTGCTTCATGTTTTATACTTTTGATGTAAGTATGTGGACCACTTTTGATGGCGTTCATTCTATAATTTTCCTTGTGTTTGCATGAACTGCAGTGGCTTATGATCAGTGTGGATGACTGTCTCCTTCCAAGGAATGTAATGTCTCCACTAGAGGTAGGATTTTATAATGGAGTACATTTATTTTTCGTAAGTAGGGTACTTACAGACAACATTTGATGGTGCCGCACTATGATAGGCCACGGGGTGGTTGTTTTGAGTGAAAACGATGCCCACAACATAGTCTAAAGCATCTGTCTCGATCTCAAAGGGTTGTTGCGGTTCTGGTAGTAAAAGTACTAGGGATAAGCACAAACGCTACTTCAAATCATCAAACGCTGCTTCAAATCATCAAATGCTTGTTTTTGGGATCGGACCCACACAAATGTTTCCTTACCACCACCCCTGGTTATTTGGCTGAGGACCCATGCAATATGGGAGAATCCCAACATGAACCTATGGTAGAAATTAGCAAGGCCTAAGAAGCTATGAAGCTTAGTGAGTGTGGTTAGGGCTATCCAGTTACGGATGAGTTGGATCTTGGATGGATCCACATGTACGCCATGCTGATCAACAATGTATCCCAAGTAATGGACCATGTCCATGCCAAAGGAGCATTTTTCCAAGTTGGTGTATAGCTTGTGTTGTCGCAGGGAGTGCAGAACCTGTTGAATATGCAGCAAGTGTTCTTCCCAAGACTTGCTATAAATGAGAATGTCATCCAGATACACCACTACAAAATTATTGGTGAATGGTCGCAAGATATCATCCATCATCCTCATGAAAGTGGTTGGAGAATTTGTCAAACCAAAGGGCATGTCCAACCATTCAAAAAGGCCTTCCTATGACTTGAAGGTGGTCTTCTATACATTTGTCTGTTCTATCAGGACTTGGTGGTAGCCAGACTTCAGATCAACCTTACTGAAGTATTTTTCCCTCGTGAGTTGATCAAGGAGGTCGTCGATTCAAAGAATTGGGTACCGGTTTCTGACTGTGATTTTATTCAAAGCCGAGTAATCAATGCATAGTCGCCAGGTTCCATCTTTATTTTATACCATCACGATTGGGCTAGTGCAAGGTGATGAGATGTTATGGATGTGCCCCTTGTGGAGAATTTCTTGGATCTATCACTTGATCTCCTTGTTCTCTAACATAGAGTGATGATAGACTGGCCCATTGGGAAATGGTGCACTGGGGGTCATATCGATGGGGTGATTGAACTAACAGTGCAAAGGTACCCCAATAGGTGAGGAGAAGATATATGAGTATTCTTTGAAAACCTTATCTACTTTATTTTGTTGTGTGGAGAGGTCAGTAGTAGAGACCCTGGATGTGGCTCTGATCTTTTGCTCATTCACAGAGAGAATTACGAAGAAGACAAACTTCCCCATCGAAGAGATGACCTTCTTGCATTGCTTGGCATATATCAAGGAAATAACATTAGGTGGGACTTCCTTGGGTATCCTGTACAATTTCCTTTTCAAAGTAATAATAACACTACGAGGCATAGACTCATACACAACATGATGTTTCCATAAATAAGGTTGGACTAAAAGAAAATCACACAATACCTTTTCTTTAAAGGACTTGATGTCATACAACAGTCAACACTGTTGACTGACGCGGAGATCGCTTCCTTTGCGGAGCCATCCAATGGTGTAGGGTTGTGGGTGCAGTGTTGTTAGCAGGACTAGCCACTTGACAACCTCTGTTGAGATCAGGTTCTTCTGGCTACTGCTATTAATGATGAAGTGCAGCGGGGTGCCTTTTACCCACATCTGTGAATGGAAGAGGTGCTCTCCTTCTTCTGTCTCATCTGGGTCATCAGGCTGGAGCTTGGTGGTAGCAACGATGGCACTAGGTTCCATGTCAATGATCTATATTCCCCTTTCTGGTTTTGACTTAGAGTTAGAACCCACATATGATTCAGAGGCTTTCAATTCAACCACCAGTGACTGCTTTGAGTGAAAGTCAGCAATGTTATGCCAAGGATTATTATGGAAGTCGCACCACTTCCCAGTATCTTTGTTTGTCTTTCTGGTGTCCTTCTTTACTTTCATATTGGACCGATTGTCCTAATACTATCCTTGTTTTCTCTATCCTTTGTTTTTTGGGTTGGGGCTTCCCTTTCCTGGTTTTTTCTATGTGGGGTTCTCGGGCCCAAATTGTCATGCCTTTTGTTTGAGCTTCTAATCGATTTTGATGGCATATCGGTAGGCCACGCCCAAGGACGAGATGTATAGAAATTCCAGTTCATTTTGGATGTATATATGTAGAGAACCACCGTACTTGAGCACCAGATGTCACTCTGAATCTTTGATACCCAGCTTGGTGCGCAAGGTATGGAGGATATTTGTGAACTCTAGCACTTCTTGGTCTCTTTCTTGTCGTAGTGTGGTCCATTTGGTATACAAGTCATCATAACTTTCAACAAGGTAGTATTGTTCCTTGATAGCATCCTTGAAGGATTCCCAGGTGGTCATGACTATAAATAACGAGGGTTCCTCTGTTTCCTTTTTCTCACAAAAAGTTTCCCACCAATATTTGACATGGGGACTGAATTTGAGGAGCGCAAAAGTAATATTTTCTCTATTCAAAAAGTTATAGACAAAACAATACCCTTCTAGTAGATTCAACCACTTGTCTACACCATTTGTGTCTATTTGACCTTCAAATACAAGAATATTGAAGTTTATTTGTACCTTGAAGGGGGCGGCACCTCCGCTCGAAGAAGATGTGTCACCTGTTGGTAGTTGTCGAAGGATTTGCATGAAACTATCCATTATCTTATTCCTCTGTTGCATGAGGGATTCCTCAAAAAACATTTTGAAAGGATATCCTATCTCGTCATCTTTCTTTTCTCCTGCCATGAGAGGTCACTGGGCGTGCGAGAGATTTGGTCCTCGAGAGAAACAATCTCGAGACCCAATTTCTTTTACTCTGACCTTGTTGGGGACATGCATTAAGACGACAAGGAGAAGACCGCTCTGATACCACTGATCCAGATTTTATGAGCATAATGAAATGACGACATATTATTAATAGATACTTAACATAGAATAACAAAGATACAATAAAACTGGTTTTCTATTCAATAAGGAAATATGCTGAAACTGTAAAATGCAATGCAAAACAAGCTTGTTGGAATGGTGGCGGATTATCTCTGAGAAGAGATGTGACAGTTGCAATCATTCACAAGAAGATGATTACAATGAGGCTCTGAAGGCATTTTTACAATAAACAGGAGTGTCAAAAACCCTAGACATCCAAAAACCTAACCCTTCATGGTTCTTTTGGTTATTTTTCCTTTATATGTTTGTTTGCTATTTGAGTAACCTTCATCATTTCTCTTTTTCTTATGTGGACATCTGTTAGCAAAATGACCAATACCATCGCAATTAAAACAAATCAAAGGAATCTTACCTCTATACCTATCATTAGTTCCCTTGTTCAATCTTCTGACAAAGTTGGCCGCTTCTTCATCATCTTCCAAGAGGTCACTACTACTGCTATGTTATTTTTCTTTTTGCTTTCCCTTTTGCTTTCCCTTTTGCTTTGATCTTTTGGATACTTTGAAGGCTGCTTCTTTTTATCTGGATTTTCCTATTCATTTCTCATTTCATATGCTGTGAAGATTCCATGTAGTTTGTCCATGCTTATTGAGTTTAGATCTTCTCTTTATTCTAGTTCTAATATCTTAAGGTCAAATCTCATAGGAAGAGATCTTATTACCTTTTGAACAATTACAGATTCTTTGATTTCTTTTCCCAATCCCAAGATAGCATTTACTGTTTCATCGACTTGTAAAAAGTAAGCTGCAATATTCTCATCTTCCTTCATCTTTAGTTGTTTGAACTGACCTATGTAATTTTGAATCTTTGCTTCTTTGACTTTTGAATCTCCTTCATAAATATTTTGAAGTTTGTCCCAAATCTCTTTAGCGGATTTACAATGTGCAACTTTGGTGAATACTGATTCTCCAAGACCATTCATGATCCAAATTTTATGAGAAGAATGAAATGACTACTGATTATTAATAGATACTTAACACAGAATAACAGAGATACAATAAAATTTGGTTTTCTATTCAATAAGGAAATAAGCTAAAACTGTAAAATGCAACGGAAAACAAGCTTGTTGGAATGGTGGTGGCTTATCTCTGAGAAGAGATATGATGGTTGCGCTCATTCACAAGAAGATGATTAGAATGAGGCTCTGAAGGCCTTTTTACAATAAACAAGAGTGTCAAAAACCCTAGACATCCAAAAACCTAACCCTAGGAGATGAAGCGCCAAAATTCATGTGGGCCCTATTTGGGTAAGTCAGTACATCAACTTACTAGGGTCGTAACTTTTGCATATGATCTATGTTTTAAGTGTACGATAGCCCGTTAGAAATATCTGTCCGAGGACTACAACTGTTGACAAAAATTTCATGATGTAAATTTTCAACTATTGCATACCCAATAAATCTTTGTTTAGGACCTCAAAATGGCTCTGGAAGTTTAGGACCTGAAAAACTGCTAAAAATAGTAAATTACCGAAATTGCCAGAAATTTGTTTTAAGCCAGCTGGAAAAGGTGGGTGGCCACCTATATCCACTTGGATGAATTCATAAGTGCATTTGTGGCTTTGGAATTATTCTGACCGAGTTTCACTGCTTTGTCATTTGTTGACGGAACTGTTGGTGTTGTGTATCCATCTACAATTGATTGCCAAATTTCAAATCCCTGTGCTAGTATATATGTCTTCAACCTTATGCTCCAAAATGCATACTTTTATCCATCAAACTGTGGTATTCCATTTTTATACATGTTTTTTCTCTTCATGATCTACCTTTCAATGGTTAAACTAATTTTTATAGGAACCTACTATGATACCAATTGTTAGATTATTGAGAGGGGGGTGAATTAGTAATAGAGAAATATAATCATTTTTAACCATATAATGCAAGTGTTATATCAATGTATCATTATCATTCAATATTTGTAGAGTAAATAAACAATGAACAAATGAACAATCATACACATACACAGTACACCCGTGTTTTTATGTGGAAACCCAAAGCGAGAGAAAACCACAAAATGATTTTTCTTATATGTCTTGAAGAATTAAATTCAATGGAAGCACCAACTTCCTTTGTTTTCCAGCTACAACTGAAAGGAGGCTCCAACCCCCTAGTTTCTCAGGCTACAACCTAAGGGAAGCTCCAACTCCCCAATTCTCTGGCTACAACCAGAAGGAGGCTACAACCCCCTATGTTCTCCGGCTACAACCAAAAGGAGGCTACAACCACTTTTCCTTTCCCTGTCCAACCGCCTTGACATATAAGTAGAATGATGGAACCATTTTCACACTATCACTGTGAGATATACTATTGTAAACCTATACCAATCAACCTGCACCAAACAACCTGTACCAAGAACTTGAACCATGCATCAACCTATAATCAACCCGTACCATAAACAAGTGCATCAACCATGCACCAACATGTACCTCAACCTGCAAACCTTCCTTAACTTTAACAACAAGAGACTAGTATTTTCATCAAACTTTACTTTAGTCTCACATGACTAGTTTTGGATTAGTCAACAAACTTAACTTAAAATAGTCATAACTATGTACTTGTAAGGAATAAAGATCTGAAAGTAGTAGAAAATCTTCTTTAGTGTTTTTAATGTAATTCCTCTAGGTGTCACTACTTGGAACCTCTCAGAAAAGGAGTTATAGAAAAAATGACATACCTTTTTGAATTCTGGCTTATTCTAGAGATTAAACTTGTAGAGCATGCCCTGCATGGAATATTTATTGTATGGATCTTAAAATTGTACACAGAATACTACAGAATGTACTCTAACCAACACATTTGGTCTTACTAAATTTGGATCTGTTATGAAGAAGTTATGACGTTTTTACCCGAAACACATTTTTTAGACTCGTTTTAGGACTAGCCACAAACCATATTTTCCATGGAGTGTAACTCCAACCATACAATGAACCACATGCTGAAATTTGTACCACAGCTACTTGGATATGTTTACTCAATGGCCTCCGAATTTCGTGGTCTGAATCATTCTAGAAAAAAACGTTATTGTGAAAATGGTGAGATGACCTATAAATAACATACCTTAGAAAGCATCATCAAAATAATTTATCCTCCCTTGAATTTCAGCCTTCTTTATTTCACCTTCCCTATGAAATTCAGCTTAGATATCCTTTGGTTACCTCAGTCACCTATAGATATTCAATATTATCAAGTGTGATTAAAATGAGAGAGCCTTGCCTCTTATTTATACTCTCCAAGTAGCTTCCTTAGAAGAATCTTTGAGGCCACTTTGTCCACATAGTCACCTATGTCCAACTTTACCCAATTTGCCACTTGTCCATGTATGCAATAGCCACTTGACCACTTAACCCATTTTCCTTATTTTAGGATTAACCTTCTTATAACCACTTTCCATAATTAGAAAGTTCTCCATTTACTTTATTATTTAAATAATCCTACTTGACTTTATCACTTCACTTTATTATTTAAATAATCCTGTTTGATTTTGTCACTTCACTTTATTATTTAAATAATCCTCTTTGACTTTGTCACTTCACTTTATTATTTAAATAATCCTCTTTGACTTTGTCACTTAACTTTATTATTTAAATAATTTATTCTTTGCAAACACTTTGACTTCTTTGACCTTTTGGGGCTTCAAGCCAATAATATGAGAGTCCTTCAACTTTGTAAGGCCATAACTCTCAAACCGTGAGGAGTTATGTGACAATCCACATACCACCTGAAATGGAATGACATGTACTATCCATATAGAATAGTCTTACCTGCAAATACATCAAAACTCATACCATTATACATAAAACAAACTTGGGTCCATTACCCAAACCTTTGTGCTACCGAAATTCGCTACCGAACTTTCTTCAAGGGTTGACATCAATGAAAACCAACCCAATTAATCAACAAGTCTAACCATGTAACTGATGTTCACATGTATTAAGGATGACTTTGAGTTGGATCCAAAGGGAGCCTTCTTCATCTAGTTCCGAAAGTATGGTTTGGACCCTACAATTTTTTCCCACCACTTTCTTCAAATAGGAAACATGGAATACCAGATGGATATTGGAAGTAGCTGGAAGGGCCAATTTGTAGGCCACTAAACCAATATGCTTGAGCATTTGGTAGGTCCCATAAAACTTTGGTGCCAACTTGTGATGTTCCTAAGGTTTGAGAGATGTTTGTTTGTAAGGTTGGAGCTGGAGAAACACCTGATCACCTTCCTGGAAAACACTTTTAGAATGATGTTGATTTGCTTGTTGCTTCATGCAATTTTGAGTCATGTTGAGGTTATCCTTTAAAGCTGCAAGGGTGGTGGTTCAAGCTTGAAACATTGAATAAATAGATTGGACCTTTGATGTGCCTGGAATATAGGTGGGTGTTGGCCATACACTGCTACATATGGGGTCATTTTAGTGGTTTTATTATAGGAAGTGTTATACTACCATTCTGCCAAAGGGATCCATTGCACCCACTGGTGTTGTTTATCTGAAGCAAAACATCACAAGAAATTTTTCGAACATTTATTGACCACTTATTTTTGGTCATCAGACTGGGGATGATAGGCCATGCTCATGTTTAGTTGGGTGCCCTGAAATTTAAAGAGCTCTTTCCAAAATTTGTTGGTGAAAGTTGGGTCACAATCAGATACAATACAAGTGGGCATGTCGTGTAACTTGAAAATCTGTTTGAGGAATACTTTTTCTATGTGTTTCATTGTGAAAGGGTGGGGTAAGGAACAAAAATGAGCATACTTGGAGAGATGATCAACCTCTACCATGATGACGGATTTGTTCCCATCTTTTGGGAGGCCAACTATAAAGTCCAGGGAGATGTCTGTCCACATAGAAATTGGAATGGGTAAGGGTTGTAGGGCTCCTAGAGACTTGAAAGGTTCACCCTTATTACATTGGCACACCTCACATTCAGTGACAAAGTGAAGGATATACTTCTTCATTCCTACCTAGAAAAAAAACAAAAAAAAAACAAAAAACAAAAAAACAAAAAAAACAAAAAACAAAAAAAAACGATGGGCACGAGCATAGGTCATTTGGAAGCCCGAGTGACCTGCAATAGCTGAGGAGTGTAACTCATTTAAGAGACTTTTCTTGAGTGTTGAACATGGAGAGAGAATCAGGAGATCTTTATATCTAAGAATATTGTCTTTCCAAGTGTATCCAATGGGGGGATTAGGGTCCTCTTTAAGGCATTGAATTACCCTGGTGATAGTTAGGTGTGTTATCCACTCTTGGTGTACTTCCTGAATCCAATATAAGATTGGTAAGGATAAGTGAAAGAGGGAACCATCATCCTCATGTTGTCATGACAATGCATCTACTACTATATTGTATTTTCCCTTTTTATATATGATTTCATAATCATAACGCAACATTTTAGTCAACCACTTGTTTTGTTTTGGGAGGATAACCATTGCTCCAAAGAAGGTGGATATCCCAAGTCCAACTGTAAATGAGGATGTCATCAAAGAAAACCAGGAGAAAATTTTGAAGGTAAGGTTTCAATATTTTATTCATGATACTTTGGAAGGTGGATGGAGCATTGCAAAGGACAAAAGGAATGACCAAGAATTCATAATGTACTTCACGAGTTTGAAAAATAGTCTTCAGAATATATATCTCCTTCATCCTGTTCTAGTGATAGCCTGAATGAAGGTCTAATTTGGTGAATACACAAGCACCTTGGAGTTCATCCAAAAGATCTTCGATGATCATAATGGGAAACGTATCTTTGATGGTTGTCTTATTGAGGGCACAAAAATCAGGGCACATGCATCAAGTACCTTCTTTCTTTAAGACCATCACTGTTGGGGAAGAATATGGGCTGGTACTCGGGTGAATTACCCCCGCCTCTAGTAATTCTTGTACCATATTTTCTATTTCATTTTTCTAAGAAAATGGATATTTGTAGAGGCATGAATTGGGGGGTTGACTACCTAGAAGAAGAGGGATACTATGATCATTCTCACCCCTACAGGGAGGTAACATAGTAGGACCCTCGAAGACCTTGGGGTACTTTTCCAAAATGAGTTGCAGGGTAGGAGGCACTACCTGCGAGGCCTTTTCAGTAACATGGATGGAATTAAATTGGGAAATCACACCATGGTGTGCCTTCTTCAACTTTTTTTCCATCCTGCGAGAGATGATGATTTCAGGGGAGCCCGCTTGGAGACCTTGAAGGGTATAGGTGTGAGCCTCTTGGTGGAAGATCATATATAATTCTTGATAATCCATTGTGATTGGTCCCAAAGTGTGAATCCATTCCATGCCCAATACAATATCGCAACCACCCATGGAAATAGAGAACATGTGGGTTTTCAAATGATAATCACCCATTTGGATCTTGACATTCTCACAACGGTCCCCACATTTCATAGTACCCCATTGGCAATGAGATTTTTAAAATTAGAAATAGGGCGAACAAAGAAACGAATCTCATCTACAATCTTGTGATGAATGAAATTATGGGTGCTATCACTATCAATCAATACCAAAATCATTTTATGTTTGATGTAGCCCTTGATATTCAATGTTTGTGGGGATGAAATACCTGAGAGTGCATGAAGTGATATGACTAATGCCTATTATTCCACAAGGTTTACAACTGGGTCTTTCACGTGATCACCTGATTGGTCCACCTCTGGGTCTATAGCTTCATTTGATGGGATGTCATCATAGGGAGAGAAAATTGTGGGAGAGACCTTTTGGACCTTCAAGGTTTTTTTCGGAGAAGGGATGGCCCTTAGGCAAGGACAAGTGACAAGTGGAGCCTTCAGGGGTGGTTCCTAAAGTATGGTATCTTCTTCCCATGCTAATTGGCATGCCTGCAACTAGGTAATAGGATGATGCATGCTCACATGAGCCCGAATGGATTCCTTTAAACCACTAATAAAACATTCAAGTTAAAATTCATCATATAAGCCCTCAGTTCTTATAGTCAATTGTTCAAATGTTGTGATGAAGTCTGATACTGAGCCAGTTTGGTGCAACTTCATGAGATTTCCCAAGAAATAAGATTCCCGATCAAAATAGGCACAAACTGATTTGGTGAACATGCTCCAAGTGGGGGGGATAGGATAATAATTCTTATGCCACTGCCATTGTTTTTGATATAGGTACAAAACCCCTACATGGAGTTTGGTCTCATCATCCCAAATGTTTTGAAGGGAGAAGTATTGTTCCATTTGAGAAACCCACATTGATAGGTTGGAGCCATCAAATTTATGCATGTCAACTTTGGGCGCCTTATTCCAAGAGTGTGGAGAACCTCAAGTGAAGTGAGATGAATGAGTATGCTCAGAGTGGGACTGCTGAGGTTCCTCTACATTGGGCTCAACATTATTTCCTTTCATGAATTTTTGCATGGCCTTCAAGATGAATTTTTCAACTAATGGATCAAAGGAAGCTTGCAGTTCAATGTGGCAGTTATCATGGAGGGAGCTAATTTTTATTTCTAAGTTGGATAGCCTGGTATCCCAATATACTTGTGTATGATCTCGGGTGGTTGGCATGGTAACGAATTAGGTAGTGGATGAGGTGTCGGGGTGGAAATTGGGGCCACAAAAAGTGATATGTACCTGGGGAATCAGGACAAGAAGAGGATTCCAATGGGATAGGTGTCAAATAAGGGTGTCTTGGGAAGGGTGGGACCGTGGAAAAAATATTCTTAAAAGTGAAAGGTACCACTATGATCATAATGAAGAGAGGAATGCAATGAGATATGTTACAAATAAGGGTGCTGACAAGCCCCAATTTTTATTTATTTTTAACTCCTACAAAGTTATACTCCGAGCTAAATAATATTGTAGTGACAAAATGGCCAAATGCTTAAGAGGAACAAATGTGTAGGAATTCCACAACCAGGATGCAGGAGACATAGTTGGACGATAATAGATCTTGTCTATTATGTTTATGTTTGCCTCCCAAGGGTTAGGGTATTTAATAGTTATATAGAGAAGGGTTTTCCTAGTGTTATAGCTCTCTGATATATGTGCAAGGTCAATAGTAGTACTCGGCCCAATATCTCAGGGCACCAACTAAGGAGGCTAAATCATACCCTTAGTTGTACTACCTGACTACCGAGGTACTAGAGAGTATATTCCTGAATGTTTTTCTTGGTGACACTATAGTAGTCAGGTGGCCAATCGGTTTATCTATGGAGGGCTTCAATATGCATAGGCCAATTAATATACAAGTGTTGTATGATGCGCTACCACTCGAAGGGGTACCAATAAGGGTTAAAAGGGTGGCCAATAGATGTGCGCTTAAAAAAAAATGTATTTCTTGCATGTATGACTCCCCAACCACGGGTTTATGCATTTAATGATGGATCTATGTAGCTTAAATACATCAGAATATGTCTCTAACCTGAAAAAAAGAATTACCCCACAAGCCTTTCCCTAGAAAGAGTTTTGATACCACTTTCAATATTCCAGATATAATATAATATGCATAACAGAAATATTTAGCAAGCAATAACATAACAACAACGATATTTCCAGGACAATATTAGAATAATACCAGAGCAACACCAGAAAGAGCACCTTTATTAATGATAACAGTGTTCACTTGCCTCTTCAAGGGGGAAACCTCTAGTAGAAAAGAACTCTATTACAATAATATCCAAGAAAAAATATCCAATACCTCCTACTCTTATTTATACTAATTCTACATTATAAGGAAACTTCTATAGAAAGATATTTCTAGAAGAAAAATCTTCTATTAGGTCTTCTTACATTGACTTATTATCCTTTATTTAATAGGCCTTAATAACTAATGTCGTCCTTTGTTACATAGAAAGCATATCCTGCTAACTAATGACCCACGAAGAGAAGTTAGGATTGAATCCTAACAAGAAGGACATGCAGAAGAACAACACCAAAGTACTAGATAAGATCATTAGTAGTCAAAGGACATACCATGAAAGATCATAACTAGGATATAACCAGATAGAGAAAGACTCAAGCTCGAAGACAACATAACAAAGAAGCTATGTAGAAACAGTCAGAGGTTCTCCTAAGAAGGAATAAGGAAATATGAACCAAGAAGAAAATTGTAGAGACACTGCACCATCCAGAAGATTCAGGATTCAAAATCAATAGCAACCAACAATAGAGAGACCCTGAGAAGCAAAAGGATTCAAAAAAGAAGTGTCATTTAGAAGATATTCCACCCCCAGGTATCAAACTATTTTTCTTGGTTTATTTTCTTCATGTAATAATTTTAGGCACAAATTTGTGAATTGTAGATCCAATACCAAGAACATAAGCAACTATGAAAGCTATAGAAGAAATGGTTATACAAGGTCTCATGAAGAACAAAATAGAAGCTACAACATATTTGAATCCTTGAGTGTTGGAGTAGAATGATACAAGTGAAACAAATTTGAACACATGGCCAAAGATTGTAGATTGATTGTTCCTCCTAGAGAATCACAAAAGAATATTAATAGTCACAAACATGAACCACAAAGGATATGGATAAAGAAGAAAGATCAATTCAACACTGAAGAATGAATGATTTCCTTACAAGCTCAACATAAGAAACTTGGATGGTATGTTGACAGTGGTTTCTCAAAGCATATGACAGCTGATAAGGATAGGTTTCTAACATTAAAGAAGGAAAGAGATGGATAAGTTTCATTTGGGAATTCCAACCCAGCGAGAATAATAGGAAGAGGCAGAGTCAAGCTTGGAAACAAGGATGTCAGGGAAGAAAATGTTTTACTAGTCTAAGGCATGAAGCATAATATTCTAATTGTAAGTCAGATGTGTGATCAAGGACACAGACTTATGTTTGACTCAGAAAAATGCGAGATAAAGAAATAAGGATAAATAAAGTTGGTGGCTACAACTGTAAGAACTCGAAGCAACATATATGTACTAAATGAAATTGGAAAATAAATATTTTTCCTAGGAAAGGATGATTAAAGTTGGTTTTGGCACAAAATAATGGGTCACATAAACTTTGATAATCTCATCAAAATCAGTAGAAAGGAAGAAGTAAGATAAATTCCCCAGATCTAGAAGCCAACAAATATTTTTTGCAATCATTGTCTACAGGGAAAACAAACCAGGACCAAGTTCAAATCAAAGGAGTACTCCTGAAAAAAAACAATAGAGATTGTACATACAGATCTATGTGGACTAGAAAGAACAAAGGGATTGAATGGAGAACAATACTTTATGGTACTTTTTTATGACTACACAAGGATGATTGTAGTCTTCTTTCTCAGGAAGAAGTTAGAGGCATTTGAACACTTAAATATATACAAGGAAATGGTTGAAACTCAGACATAATAAAAAATCAAGTGTTTGAGATCATACAATGGAGGAGAGTTTACATCAAAGGAATTCATAGATTTTTGTAGATAACATGGGATAAAGAGATAGTTCTCAGTAGCCAGGACACATCAACAAAATGGAGTTGTTGAAAGGAAGAATAAAATAGTACAGGAAATGGCTAGAACCATGTTGATAGATTCCAAGTTGAAGGATGGCTTTTGGGTACAAGCAGTACATACAACAGTTCATATCAATAACAGAGGAATGCTCAGAAATAACAATGATAAAACTCCTTACGAGATAGGGAAAGGAAGATCAACAAATGTGAAGCATTTCAGAGTGTTCGAAAGAAAATGTTATATCAAAAGAGAAGATGGCATGATTGGAAAATTTAACTCTCACATTGATAAAGGCATATTGGTTGGGAAATTAAGAAAAAGAAAAGCATACAAATACTTCAATCTAAGACTCAACAGAATAGTGGAAAGTATCAATGTGACGATTGATGAAAGATATGAACGGAGGAAAAAAGAAGGAAGCATATATTCAATGGAATAGGATCACTAAGAAGATTTGACATAAGAAGAAGTAGATGAAGAAGAAGAGTAGTCAGAAGTAGAGCAAGAGAAGCAATATCTTCATGCACCTCCAAACACACCTAGAATGTGAGTTGTTGTAATCTATGGAAAATTAGGGAGAGCTATCGGTAGATCCTTACATAGGCATCATAGAGATACATGCATACACATACATATAGACATACACAAGTAATGAAAGAATAACGAAAATTCCTTTTATTATATGATAGAACAATACAACAAAATTACATATAACCTCTCACTTGAAGCTACTTGAGCCTTCATGTGCTTGTATAATTGTACCTCTTTCAAGCAGTTGTAACTACTTAATTGCCTAGGTCGGTCGGTTAATAGGTACTCTGACCAACCTCTACTTCTGACTACATTGGTTGACCAATTAGTTCTTATTCGATCGTCGGGTCTAGACGAAAGAGTTGACTAGCCCCTACAACATCTCCCCCCATCACAATTCCTTGCTTGTCCCAAGCAAGTGGGGGTTATAAAAAATATTTTTTGATACTTTGATTACACAATTAC
This sequence comes from Picea engelmannii, assembly GCA_009831015.1. Taxonomy (NCBI): domain Eukaryota; kingdom Viridiplantae; phylum Streptophyta; class Pinopsida; order Pinales; family Pinaceae; genus Picea; species Picea engelmannii. Next base: position 803,881 of record ML777741.1, read on the forward strand.
AATATGGAGAATTAGAACATGAAGAGAGAAAGAGAAACATGTAAGAAGAGCATACAATGACTTTATATGGTCAGCTGAATTAAAGTACCATTTCTAGCTATTTTGTTGTGCTTGGATTTCCCCTGCTGGATTCGTTGACTTCCTTGTTCTTTTCTCTTTCTTTACTGACTTTGCAGGCAGTATGAATAATAATAGGGGTTGACTATTTTTTTTGTTGAATGAAGGCAGACCATGTGCCAATCGTCTGTTGTGCTTCCATATTTAGAATTTTCAACTGGGCAATTGAGTTGACTTTCTCTGTTATACTTGATGCCTGAATTATACCCGACTCTTGGTCAAATTGTTGTTCTGTAGCCAACATTTTACATATGAGTTGGCTGAGGTGACTAGTTGCTTGGTTATTTTCCAACTGCACTATGTGTCCCTCCTTCTGCCATTCCTGATCTTGATGTGATAGTTGTTTCTCTACTGCTTTTTCTTTTACCAGCTATGTGGTGATGCATTCTTTTATTTTTTTTTATCATTATCCAATTTTCTTTCCCTTTCTATACTATCAAATACAACCTTTTGTATCTGACATTTGCTAAATGCATCTGCAAAATGAGTCGACCATTCACTTACCATAGAGTTTAGTGTGCTATCTTGTTTAGCTAATTTCTCTATGTTCTTCTTGAAGACTTTCATATTATTTCATTCTATTTCTAAGAATGCATCCATCTACTCCTGAGTTGTCTAAATTTCCCTGGTGTCTAAGTTACGTTGTTTTCTGACTTCTTATTTTTCTTTTTTCATATATAGTACTTGATGTCGATAGTTTGTATTGGTTTTGATCATTCTGTTGATTATCTCTTTAAAAAATTCTAAGGGTTTCTATACTTCTGGTATCTAATTTATCCCCTTGTGCAACATGATGGCTTCTTTGCATCCCTCCAAGACGTTCTTTTTCTCTCGCTTTAGTCTCTCGACTCGACTTCCTTCTTTGATCGCCTTCTTCCATCTCCTTTCCAACTCTTTTGAAATGGATCCATGCAAGTAAAATAAGTGTTTGTTGGAAATAGTGGTCGGGTTGAATGAGGCCTCGACTGTGGAACTTGATGGAGTATTTGTTCCAATCATTCTAATAGTGATCATGGGCATTTTATTTTTCCTTCTTTTTTCTACAGATTTCAATGGTTGATCCTCATTTGACATTGTCTATTGTGTCGATGAAATTCTTTGTTCACCTATTTGCTCTTTTTTTGTTTCCTCTTGTTGATTTTTTTGCACCTCCATATCTTCTTTGTCCTGGAGATCTTGGGTTCGCCATTCTGTGATAATTGTCAGGCTGCTAAATTGAAGCTTTTAAGTGTCCTGAATCACTAAATTGTCAAACCAGGGTTGGTAAACTTCTAGCTGATACACAGTATGTGCAGGCAAGCGTCTAGTCTTTATTTGAATGCTATCCTAAAAATAAAACACGCACCTATTCTGAAAACTTGAATTCTAATGACTAACTCGAAACTGAGCATTTCCTATCTAAATCATAAACAGAAGAAAAACAGTCTTGTACCCAAATGCTAAGATTGATATTTCTATTCAAAAGCGCAGTTCTACAAAATCATTCTACCTCTATGTTCAACCATCTACTATCAGCATCTTCGTTTAAGTCATGACACACAGAGTACTGTCTAAACTGCATTCATTCTGAGCATTCAAAACAAATCTAATGCTATCTACAGGAAAACAGAGTATGATGCTGCTAACTGGTACCAGGAGCTCCTTCTATTCTAACTGTAACCTATCTATCTTAAGCATGCAAGGCAACTACTGTCTAACAAAGCAAAATGCATACTACTCTGAGTTAAGTTCGAAAAGAAAGTGAAAAGCCAAACAATCATATGCATATGCTAACTCTACAGGCATAAGTACTGTGTTCAACATTCACCAACATAAAAAGATACAGTCTGGAGATTGAGTCTGCTGAGGAATGAATAGCACGATTCTGAAACATTTAAACTGTAGTGTACGCAAGCATTCACACACTATGATAAACTGAAACTATGAAAAACCAAAAGAAAATCTGTAAACGCTAAGTTACTTCAGATGCAAGCTATACGATATTGAAGCAAACTAAACTACAACAACACACACTAAACTAAGTCTATTGCAAATGAAACAGCGGCTTGCACCAGCTTGGCGGGCCCAACCAAACGGCGCAGGCACTGTGGGAAATGACCAGAGCCGACTAAATCACACGATGCAGATACAATGTAATTCTACGCTCCATTAACTCATTAAAAACACAGTATTCAGATCATATTACAGTCAACATATACGCAACAACAGTTTATATTAGAAACATAGGTTCACGGCATAATCCGGCAATAACAATAGTGATAGCAACAGTAGTAACAGTAATGGTAGTCGTAACCCGTTCTCCGCAGTGAATACGGGTTTATATAACAATCTTATTGTCTTTGTAACAGTCTAGACAAAAGAAAACATAAAACAACGAATCCCTCATCCGAGAATGGTCGTGGAATCAATTAAAAACGTAAATCACAACTTCGTGACACGTAGTGTCACGAAGTGTGTAGGATGAAGAACAATCGATCCAGGTTGATCATTATACTCTCGAGCACTCTGTGGCGACGACTCCAGCTGGCTGGTGAATCTGCTATCTCTCCTTCGAACCATAACGCACGCCATGATGCATCGATTTCGAACTGCTCCACTGGTACCTCCACGGTGCGCGTTGGTACCTGGTACCAGCGTCCTATTCCAAGAATAGCAATGGTACCTAACCCAAGTGTTATTAGTCCAATTATCAATTTAAAGTATTAAAAATGCATAATAATAGCTTGAATTTCAAAGATACCTTAGGTGACCCCTTTGAATGGTAAAGGGATGTTGATTATATCAAAAGGAGGTCAAAAAGGGTGGTACTAGCATATAGTTGGAGGTCAATGGTATGTAGTATGGGCAAAGAACATGGTCAAAACCAGGGACCAACATACCCCCACACTGGAGTTCTTGCCTGTCCTCAGACAACAAAAAGATCAAAAACTTGGTGGCCATCACAGGGTTGCAGCAGCTGCAACCAACATCTGGAGTCTTTCTTGCTTCTTCAGATTCCTCAGTTCTTTCTTAGAACCCTGTTAATGATGACATGCTTCTTAGCAATCCTTTGAAGATGCCTGCTCCTTTTGACAATATCTTTCTCCCTCTGCTTTAGCCTTCCGATTCTTGACAAAAGGTGGGTCACCCTGAGCTTCAGGAGTTCGTTCTTTGTTTTGACATGTCTGTCCAGTACACGGTACTCATGTAATTTCTCCTTTAGTCTCCTGTTCCTGCTTTCTAACTTCGTCACCATTGGCTTCAAGGTTCGGCTTGAGGAGAGTTGGCAGTGAGTTTCAATTGTCTGGTCTTGGCCTGGATGTGGTGAGGGGCTAGATGCATGTGTGAGTTCCTCGGGACTTTGGATAGGGGTATGGAATTTATCAGAGTTATGGTCTGAACTACATCCAGGGGTAAACTGATCTGGGGTGTGTTCGTAGGTATCAGTTGGATCGAAGTTACGATCGGGGATGAGTTCCTGATCGTCAATTGAGTCTGGATGGACGGGGCTAGGTGTAGAAGTATCAACTGGATGGGGTTCATCGGTGTTAGCGGAATTAGGTCTGGGAGTGGGTTCTTTGGGTATCTGAATGGGAGTACTGGCTGGTTACTGAACGGATTCATCTTGCACAACTTTCTTAGGTGTGGAGGCCCGACGATTGGTCCTACGATTTTTCCAGATGAGCTGAGACAACGTCCATGTCATCTCGGATGGCTCCGGGGCCTCCTCGTGGCCATCTGTGTTTTCCATTCTTTCTTGCGTGGGGTAGCTAGGGACCGAGTTGTCCATCCCTGACAGTAGGCTTTTTCATTTCCTCTTAGGGTTCCTCCTGGGCTGATCAATCGGCTCAACTAGCTCCTCTACATTGATTATATCATCGGTGACTGGGGGAGAACTCGGGGCTGCAAGGTCCACTTCTGTAGGTGTGGTGACCTGCCCCTTTTCGGCATTGGTCTCTATATCGCCATGAATTTGAGGTTCGGGCTCAAGGTTTTCAGCAGTTAGGGTATTGACTTTCTTTGTCTTGGGGGTCAGCTTTTTAGGTGGGGAAATAGGCTTCACCTTCTTAGCTTTCGGTTGGGCCCGAGCGAGGGTTTTTGTAGCAAAGAGATCCCAAGACTCTTGCTTTTTTGACAATGCACATGTAATCAAAATATTGACTAAGCCGAAGTGAAATAGGCTCCCCCTAAATGGTACGTTCAACAAGGTACCTGTGAAGTGCAGTAGCAGTCGGGCATGGCAGGGAAAGAGAATGGTGTAACGGCCCTCGCACGTTAAATACCGCTGAAGGATGATCAGCAACTGCGCCCACTGTGGCTCTAGCCAAGCCCGAGACGTCCCTTCGGTCCATTTCGTGTTTCGGTACTGGGGTTTTAACAATTGCACACAGAGCTCCTTATCCACGGGTTGCCCCTTCGTCCACCTCTGGCCGGTTGTGGGTAACTCAATCGCCTCTGCGATAAATTCCTCTGTGACCCTGAACTCCAATCCACCCACCTTGGCGGTCTCTCCATCGAAATGCAGCGCGAATTGCAGGGTAATGGCATCATCGTACCCATTGAACTTTTTCAGGAATGGTTCCCATCCGGCTTGTTTGAAAATTTCTTTCGTGGCCTTATATTCGGGAAGGGTTTCCAGTTCAGCATAGGTTTCTGGTTCATGGTGGTTGGTGACCATAGCTCCTTTTGGCATAACAGGAAGAGTCGATCATTAGCAATGGAGGTTGGTTGAGGGCGACAAGAGCGAGGAAAGGGGCGAATGCAATATGGAATTTGGTGAAATGAACGGTCGGGCGATATGAAAAGATTTGAATCGTTATGGAATCAGATAAGGTGTTGGGTCATGATGGAGATCGTACGGGGTGTAGAACGATGATAACCGAGTCAAATCGAAACAAGTCCCGGTCATGGCGGATGTTCATGACACGAAATGCCATGAGATTCAGTGATTAGGTAAAAATCGTAGAAATGATGGAATGTTAAGGGGTAGTTAAGGCACTCGTAATTCAAACATTAGTATGCAACTTTAATACAATTAATCGATATGAACTTATACGCACCTAAGTTACATTACCTTTACCCACTGTTATGCAAGGTTTGTTGTGAAATTATCGTTTGAGGCTAGTCTGGATCTGAAGGCATGCAAACATTATGGCTGCTCTGGTTCTTTTGATGCACCTGTAACTGAAGAACTATGCACTGGTACTGACTGGTACCACTGGAATATTCAAAAATCTGAGCTATATTACCTCTCTCCATCGATATGCAAGCCGTGTTGTAGAATCATCTTTTTGAACTAAGTCTGGATTTGAAAGCACGAACATTGTAGTTTCTTTGGTCTTTCTGCTGGACCTGTAACTGACAAACCCGGTACTGGTACTGACTGGTACCACTGGAATATTCAGAAATCTGCAGAAAAACTTGAACAAATAATACCAGTCTGAAAAGAAAATTTCCTGTGTATGACAGCAGAGTAGCTTATGATGACCCCTAAACCTAGTTCATGTTTTGTTCTGAGAAAAATCAACTGAAAACATGTCTCCAAACAGCTTCAAAGCTTCATTCCTGGTACAAGTCTGAATGTGTGAATAGATGTGCCGAAGTCGAACACAAACAGAAATCATCGGATTACCAGCCATTAATGAATGTTGTTAACCGATGCGAGATGACCCACCTGTGATGTCAATGGG
>ML777741.1:814356-834481 GCA_009831015.1 Picea engelmannii
GCATAGATGGGGACATCCTTGATTGCTTGTAACAAAGGAATCTTAACACAGACATTTTTCAGTTCAGTCATAATGTCAAACTCAGATTGGAAAACTGGTTTTTCAATGAGCAGCCTCTCAGGAAAAGGAGGCTCTTTGGGAGTTTGGGTCTTTGTGTTATGCTGTGGTTCAGATTCTTTCTATTTTGGAATGATAACATTCTGCAGGGGTATCTCAGGTGATGAATTATCTGCAGGCTCATCTTCATGTTCTTCAATGATTACCTTTGGGGTTGTTTTTGTTTTAGGCTGATTTTTATTTAAAACTCTTCTAGATCTCAGTTGTACCTCTTGTATAGAAATGGGATTTATGGTGTAAGCTGGATAGTTCTGGAAAGCAGCGTTATGAAGTGGTAGGGGTGGTTTGTGGTTCGGATTTGGAATGGGTTGAGCGGGCAAAATGGTAGGACGTGGTGGATTATGAGACTGCTGTGGGTTTTGTGGAATGGGTGGCAAGGAAGGTGGAGTAAAACCAGGCAGTAACTGCTGTAATGGAGGTGGGGTAAAACCTGGCAATAATTGCTGCAAGTTTGGAGGATACTGTGTGTATGGATTCTGAGGCACTGGTACTGCATGCTGCTGTTGGTTATTCCCAAAWTTTGGATTTCTCCATCCCTGGTACCAGGGCTGAGCAGGGACATTTTGTGGAGGCCAATTTGGCCAGCTCCATTGTTGTTGTTGTTGCTGAGAGAAGGGTGGATAGTAGCTGGAAGGTTGCGGGGCTGACTCTTGGTATGCATTTGCATTCGGATTCCTAGGCTGCCAAGGCTTCTTAGGTGCAGGTTGAGTACCAGGAGCTTCCCCTCCCTTGAATATTGCTTGCAGTCCAGGTAAGGATGGACAGTCTTCTATTTTGTGGTCCTCAGCACATATTGCACATACATAAATGTTGTCCAAAGGGCATTCTCGTACGGGATTTCTCCTTCTGCATTTTGAGCAGAATATGCTTAGGACAGGGTTCTCCTCTTCCATTTTTCTTTTGATCTTCAGGGTATCTAACTGAGAGCCAATTGTCCCTAACAGGTCTGTTTTAAAATTTTCTAAAAGGTTTCCCAATTCGACCCTAGTAACCCCACCAGATGTAGATGTTTTGGTATTCTTGTTGACAGGTTCTCTCAAGTTCTTTGCAGCTTTACCTTTACTTCTGGAATAAGTTCTACAGAGTTCACAAATCGTTTCAAAGTTTTTCTGGTAAATGTCTCCTGCAGCCATTAGGTTTAGGGTATCGATGTACTCCTCCAAAACTCCTTTCAAGAAAAGAGTCTTGATTGCCTACTCCTGGAGATCAATGTATTTAGATTTTTGAAGGGTAAAGATGAATCTTTCTAGAAAATCCTCAAGACTTTCTTCATCTTGCTGTTGCAGCTTGAAGATGTCATTCCGGGATTCCTTGGTTCTGCAGTAGTCCTGGTACTTCTTTAAAAAAATTGTCTTCATATCTTCCCAGGATCTAATGCTATATTCTCCCAAACTCATGAACCAACGTAATGCAGAATCTTTCAGGGTGGTAGGGAATAACTTTAGTTTATGTGCATCTTGGAGATAGTTATAACTTCTGCACAGGATGTCGAACTTGAAGAGAAAGACATCTGGGTCCTCACTATGTTTCCCATGGAAGGTTGGCAGTGCTGAAAGTGGGATATTTTTCATAGTGACATTCTGGACTACGTCCAGAATAGGGAATCCAAAGGTGGTTTCTAATGCCACTTCATTCTCTGCTTGACCTTCACCTTCATTTTCAATGTGAAGTTCCTCATGTATGTTTCCCCTTCTGTCTCCCATGGTAAAAGGATTACCAAGAATTGTGTATACAATCCGATCTTTCTTTGGTGAGGGTGTGAAATCCCACCTTTCTGGATTCTTTTTGTTAGAAGTTTTATCTCCTATTGGTCCTTTTGAGGGTCCTATGGCATTCAATGTCACAACTGTATCTTCTCTCTATGAAACTACAGAGTTAGGGTTCGTGAGCAGGTGGTGGATTCTCTCTGGGTCAACTGTGTCATCCAAGGCTGGATCAAGACTGTGAGTTTGCTGATGTATGGTATTTCCTGGTTCTGGATTTTGTTCTACAGTTTCCTCGCCCAGAGTTTCAGTCTCAGTTTCTATTGCTCTTTGAGTGGGGGTCTCTTCTTCTTTTTGGGGTTTTATATTTTTTATAAATCTACCTCTAAGATCCCTATTTCTCATGAAATCATATTAAAACAAAATGAAAAACTAAGATTGAGTTTCAGAGTACCTGTGAGAACTGATATGTTGGTTTTTCACCCTTTTGTTTCCACAGCTGCTCTTACTATCAACTTGCTAACACACCAAACCAAGCTAAGTGCAGTTCAAAACTAAGCAAAACAACTGTCTTCTTACCCTTTAAACAGCTCCCCGGCAATGGCGCCAAAAATGTCAGGCTGCTAAATTGAAGCTTTTAAGTGTCCTGAATCACTAAATTGTCAAACCAGGGTTGGTAAACTTCGAGCTGATACACAGTATGTGCAGGCAAGCGTCTAGTCTTTATTTGAATGCTATCCTAAAAATAAAACACGCACCTATTCTGAAAACTTGAATTCTAATGACTAACTCGAAACTGAGCATTTCCTATCTAAATCATAAACAGAAGAAAAACAGTCTTGTACCCAAATGCTAAGATTGCTATTTCTATTCAAAAGCGCAGTTCTACAAAATCATTCTACCTCTATGTTCAACCATCTACTATCAGCATCTTCGTTTAAGTCATGACACACAGAGTACTGTCTAAACTGCATTCATTCTGAGCATTCAAAACAAATCTAATGCTATCTACAGGAAAACAGAGTATGATGCTGCTAACTGGTACCAAGAGCTCCTTCTATTCTAACTGTAACCTATCTATCTTAAGCATGCAAGGAAACTACTCTCTAACAAAGCAAAATGCATGCTACTCTGAGTTAAGTTCGAAAAGAAAGTGAAAATCCAAACAATCATATGCATATGCTAACTCTACAGGCATCAGTACTGTGTTCAACATTCACCAACATAAAAAGATACAGTCTGGAGATTGAGTCTGCTGAGGAATGAATAGCACGATTCTGAAACATTTAAACTGTAGTGTACGCAAGCATTCACACACTATGATAAACTAAAACTATGACAAACCAAAAGAAAATTTGTAAACGCTAAGTTACTTCAGATGCAAGCTATACGATATTGAAGCAAACTAAACTACAACAACACACACTAAACTAAGTCTATTGCAAATGAAACAACGGCTTGCACCAGCTTGGCGGGCCCAACCAAACGGCGCAGGCGCTGTGGGAAACGACCAGAGCCGACTAAATCACACGATGCAGATACATTGTAATTCTACGCTCCATTAACTCATTAAAAACACAGTATTCAGATCATATTGCAGTCAACATATACGCAACAACAGTTTATATTAGAAACATAGGTTCACGGCATAATCCAGCAATAACAATAGTGATAGCAACAGTAGTAACAGTAATGGTAGTCGTAACCCGTTCTCCGCAGTGAACACGGGTTTATATAACAGTCTTATTGTCTTTGTAACAGTCTAGACAAAAGAAAACATAAAACAACGGATCCCTGATCCGAGAATGATCGTGGAATCAATTAAAAACGTAAATCACAACTTCGTGACACGTAGTGTCACGAAGTGTGTAGGATGAAGAACAATCGATCCAGGTTGATCATTATACTCTCGAGCACTCTGTGGCGACGGCTCCAGCTGGCTGGTGAATCTGCTATCTCTCCTTCGAACCATAACGCACGCACGCCATGATGCATTGATTTCGAACTGCTCCACTGGTACCTCCACAGTGCGAGTTGGTACCTGGTACCGGCGTCCTATTCCAAGAATAGTAATGGTACCTAACCCAAGTGTTATTAGTCCAATTATCGATTTAAAGTATTAAAAATGCATAATAATAGCTTGAATTTCAAAGATACCTTAGGTGACCCCTTTGAATGGTAAAGGGATGTTGATTATATCAAAAGGAGGTCAAAAAGGGTGGTACTGGCATATAGTTGGAGGTCAATGGTATGTAGTATGGGCAAAGAACATGGTCAAAACCATCTCGACATCATCCATCTCGATTGGTTGATCTGACTCTGTTACTTTAGATGATTTGTTGATTATGAGTTTCCTCTTCTTTTTCTTTGTCAGCAGTTCTTCTACGATCGAAACCGGTTATGCTGGAGGTGATTCCTTAGTCAAGTCAATTGTTGCATCGAGCATCCTATTCTTACTTGGTGTTATTCTTAACCTTATTCCCCATTCTATTTTGCTTACAGTGACCTTTGTTGGGATGACATAAGTAGTTGTGTTCTCTAGATTTTTCTTCTTTTTTGTCCCTCTTGTCTCAATTTTCCAAAGTGTGCTCTTGATGTTTTTGACCTTCTTCTTTTATTCTTTATCTTTCCAGAAGGCCTCCTTCATTTCTGGTCCAACCTAGGAACTGTATATATTCTTCATGACAACAATGTCTTGTCGGGTTTTCTTCAGCTTCTCAACGATATTGGGGGTAATACTTGTCATTTTTTATTATATAATAGGGTTGTTGAAGTCGATGTCCACCTCCAACTGGAATGTTTCTCTCCAAATATCCTCTGTGTCTATATTGAGTGCGTCTTCCTCATCATCCTTCTTTCCCTTGTTCTTTTTGGTCAGTTTCTTTCTTTTTCCCGGGGAAGAATTTGCAAGTACAAATGTTAGAGCTTGTAAGTATTCGACAAAAGGAACTGTGTAAAGAGTTGCTTCTCTTTCTTCTTCTTACTCCTCGTTGATGAATGGAAATAGTATAGGTACCCCTGTTTGTTGTGCCTCGGGAAAAATTTATAAGTTCTGGTTAATTTTTCTTTCCAACTCTGTGAAGATTTCTTCCACTATCGATTACTAGTGCACTTATTTTGGTTTTGGTGCCGATGTGACTCCACACCATATCTTTGTCCAATCAAGGTCGAGTTGAATATGATAGGGTAATGGAAGTACTTGATAGATTACTTTTTTGACTTGCCATTTGTGGGTACTATCTTTCAGTCTTGTGAACCACAATTGGAATATCTCTTGTGGTGGAAGTGAGTTTGATGTATCTATTTGATTAGAAGAAAAGACTCTATACTTATCCATAGTTGGGGTTTTCTTTGATGTGAATGTTGCGTCTCCGATAGGACCATATTATTCTATTACTAGCCATATTATTAATGAAGGAAATTTTATGGCCTTTCCTACATCTTGAGCTTCCTTGCAATTGGCTTTGATCATGTTGTCCAAGTGTTTCGCCCAATTGAACCTTTCTGCATTTTTATAGACTTGAGCTATTTCCTCGACCATTGTCATATTTATTTCTAATTCCTGACTTGTTGTTGTGAAGCACAAATAAATTATTATGGCATTCCAGTGGGCTCTTAGGTCGATAATGTTTTTGATAAGAAACCCCTTAGAGTTTTTGGCTGTCGTCGACGTTGTCAAAAAATACATCCATTCATTAGTGTTGGATGACTTGGGTACCTTGGCCCCTATCCTTGGGATGCCCAACATTCGATATAAGAGTCTGACGATTATTGCTACTAGATGATCCAACCAGAGTTATCCTTGATGATACCGACTAACAATGAATTTTTCTTCTTCTTCTTCCCATCAACCCATGTCAGCTACTTGTGGGGTGCCAATGATATGTTGAATTCCTTCTTTTCCTAGGAATTTGGTTTCTTCTTTCCAGCTGCCTTCCTGCATTGCCCATTCTGTGAATTTTATCCAGTGTTTACTCCAATATTCTTCCTCCATATTCGACAGCGAGATATTTTTCATCTAGATTTGCAACGACGTCACAGTCGCTCTGTCAAAAACTTTCCTCAGTATTGAACCTTCTATTGAGTTGTCGACTTGACCTCTCATCTTTGAAATTTGTGGATCTGGGTTACCAGTTTTGGAAAAGGTTGGTAAAATTGCAAGATCATTCGATTTTGCGCTCTTCTCTATACTTAGTTGTGGAGGTGAGAATAACACTGAGGCAAATTCGTAATCTTTTTCTAGATTTATAGTTGATGGTGATAGCATCAGGTTTGAGGCATCCAATTGTTCTCATATTTATCACTCTTCCATCATAAATATTGGTGGTATGAGTGAGTCAAACGAGTGGTCATTAAATCGTTGATTGGTTGGCATTCATATATGTCCCATCGGTCATTAATTGCAAGATCTTGTTGTTGATTTTCACACATGTTGGTGTAATTGATAGTTGTGTGAGTGTCTACACAATGATCAATTATGTGTGGTTGGTCATTAATGTTGGTGTCAGTCCTTACTTGTCTAGAATTAAATGCACTTTCTCTGGTGAAATTGGTGTTTCCTCGGTCGACGTTGTCCTAGGATCGACTGAAGAAGTCTCCTCTATTTATTCATGGTCAATACGTGGACCGATCAACTAGTATTCTTGAGTCATCTTGATTATTTGAATGACTTGGTCGATGTTGTTGATGGCTTGTTTGCTTGTTCATTTTACTATGTTTAAATATGTCTGAATGATGTCATATTTTTCCCCTGCCAATTTGATTCATGTTTTCTTGTTCTATGCTCACTCGATCTATGCTTGCTTGATCTATGATTGTCTGCTCTATGCTCTCTTTCTCCCGGACTGATCCTCTCACTTGATTATCTTCTCATAATCATTTGGCGTAATTCGGTTGATGGAGTGGAATGTCGGGAATATCTTTACTACTTTGTCTTGGACTCGACCAAGGGAAACTTTCTCTCTCCATTCTACTTTATTACTGTTTTTCTTTGATGTTATGATTTTCCTTTAAATACTTTACTTTTTATTTTTGCATACCTGAATTTTTTTAACTGTTTTTGTGTTTATTAACTTTAAGCAGGTTTATTTCTCATAAGTACGACTAGTCAATTTAGTCGGTTTCTGTTGGAAAATTCCTACTAAAATTTTCCAACAGGGTTCTTTTATTTTATACATGGTACTTTTTTAGACAGGAACCATTAATTAATTTCTTAAATGGTTGCCCCAATATTGTTCTAAGTTGGACTGCTCCATTCGGTCGAATATCTTCAACCACATAAGGCCCAATCCATGTTGTTTCCAATTTTCTGGGTTTTCCTTTTATGCGACTGTCTTACAGTAAGACGAAATATGTCTTTTTTATTTATATGTCAATCGTGCCACACTTTCTATTGTTTCTTATGAACCTCTTAGTGATAGATTTCTATTAACCTTTCTTATTCCAACTTGTTTAGTTGGTATATTCAGTCGTTCCTACTTTTTCTATCATCAAATTTGGCCACAATTGCAACATTGTCGGAACTAGACCAAAATTGTAAAGGAATAACAACTTATTGTCCATAGATGAGCTTGAACTAAGTCTTCCCAGTCAATCATTTGTATGATGATATATATGCCTAGAGGATTGAAGGATTTGTATCATCCCATCCATCTTTGTTTATGCCGCAAATATTTGTGATTCCTTTTTGTAATGTTTTATTAAATGATTCAACCGCCTAGCTTGCTTCTGGGTGATAAGCTGTCGTTTTTCTATGGTCGATTAAAAAAATTTCCAGTAGGAATTTAATTGTTTCGTTCACAAAGTGAGTTCCCTGGTCCATTATTAGTGTTAAAGGACAACTAAACCTTGTAATTATATTATCGTAAATGAATTTTGTTTATATCTCTTTAGTACAAGATTCGACTGGCTCAACTTCTCCCCACTTAGTGATGTATTTGACCACAATAATGATATATTAGCACCAGTTATTCTTTCCCTCTGTGGAAATGGACCTACAAAGTCGATAGCCCATATTTTGAATGTTCGGTTGGGATTTATTGAACTTAGTGTAATTTCATTTTTCCATAGAGTTCATCCAAGCCTCTAACAACTATCACAATTTTTCACTTTATCTTGACAATCTTTATGCATAGTTGGACACCATAGGCCTACTCGTAGTATCTTTCTGGCTGTCGTGTCGACTTGAAAATGTTCCCCAATAGTTGTTGCATGGGATTTGTTGATTATATCCTCCCTTTCATGCTCTATTACACATCTGATTAAAACATCATCCATTCCCATTTTGTATAAATATCCATTGATGATTGTGAAAGGTGCAACTTTTAGGGCTAGAAATTTCTTTTTTTTTGTTGGGAGGTTCTCTAGAGCCTTTCCCTCTTCTAGGAAATTTTCAATATCTTCTAATTCTTTATGTGCAAATTCAACTGGAAATAAATTCTCCTTGGGAATATCATCGTCAATGCCTATCGGGTCTTCTCTTGTTTCTATTCGTGATAGGTGGTCAGGTCGGAAGTTCTTTTTCCTCGGTCGTATGATTATGTCAAATTTGAATTCTTGAAATAAGAGTAACCATCGACAAATATTTCCTTGATGGATTGGTTTATTGACCAAGTATTTAAGTGCTTTATGGTCTGTAAAGAATGTGAAGGTATTTGCAAGTAAGTAGTGATGAAAGTTTTATAGAGCAAATATCATTGATAGGGCTTCCCTTTCCATAGTTAAATAATTTCTCTCTACCTTGTTCAATTTTTTACTTGCATATGCATTTGGATGATCCATTGTTTCATCATAAGGTTGTGCTAATACCAACTCGACTGCTACGTTGGATGCATCGACATGGACATGAAATTTTCTCGACCAATCTAGAAATTTTAAAATGGGTGCTTCTACCAACTTCTTATTTAGGATTTCAAAAGATTCATGGAAGTATTGGCTCTATTTAAACTTGAAATATTTTCGTAAGAGCTCGTCAATTGGGAAGGTGATGTCTGAATAGTGGCATATAAACTTCCTATAATATCCAGTGTGTCCCAATAAAATTTTAATTTTTTTTTTATTGACAGGTGGTTTTAGATTAAGGATAATTTTAATCTTATCCATCTAAACTTTTACCATGTCTTTACATACCACATTTCCTAGCAAGATTCCAATAGGTGTGGAAAATATACATTTCTTGATATTTAGTGATATCTGAATTTGTTTGCAGTGTTCTAGAATAAGTCAAAGCCATTGTATGTGATTTTTGAATAGAATATATATTGTCCAATCGTCGAAGTATACTTCCATGGTTTTATAGATATACTCTTGAAATAATTTAACAGATATTCTTGAAAAAACTATTGGTGTTCTCTTTAGTTCAGATGGCATTACTCTATAGGCGAAAGATCCAAATTCCGACAAAAATCTTGTTTTTTCCTGATCTTCATTTCCTATTGGCACCTAGTTATATCATGAGAACCCATTGGTGAATGAATAATATTCATGATCAACAACTTCATTGATGATTTCATTGGCAAAGGGGGTAGGGAATAGATCTGTCACGGTCTATTTGTTGAGTTCCAGAAGTCGACACAAATTCTTCATTTTTTGGTATCATGTTTCTTTGGTTGCACCACCATGGGACATTTCCATTATTCCTTATCAATAGGGTAAATAATACCTTCCTGTACAATTCCCTCAATATCTTTCTGGAAGATTGGTTTATATTTATGCGCTAGTTTGTACGGTCATTTTTTGATTGGTTTTTCTCCTGGAATAAGTTCAATCTTCATGTGGCCCATTTCCTCTACAAGTCCTTTCAAGTCCTTGTAGTCGCGTGCAAAAACATATTGATATTATTTTAGTAGGTTGAATATGTCGGTTGTTTGCTTGTCAGACAAATAGTCACCTATCTGAACTATTTTTGGTCTATCGTAATTAGATATGTCGAATTATTGCATTTTGATTTTCGCATCCATCCATTCTGGTGGTTTTGATTTGTCGAGGTGGAATTTTCCTTCTTTAATTTTTGTAAATATTTTTGGGAATTTGGGTTGTTCCTAGTCTTTTTTTTGTACCGTGGTTATATTTAGTACTGAATTCACATGATTTTGTAATGTTGGGTGGTATTGATCCATATTTTATGAGTAGAATGAAATGAATATAGATTATTAACAAGTGCTTAACACAAAATAACAAAGATACAGTAAAACTAGTTTTCTATTCAATAATGAAATAAGCTAAAACTGTAAAATGCAACAAAAACAAGCTTGCTAGAACGGTGGCAACTTATCTCTGAGAAGAGATGTGACGGCAGCGTGAATTCGCAATAAAAAATTTACAATGAGTCTCTGAAGGCCTTTTTACAATAAGAAAGAATGCCAAAAACCCTAGACATCCAAAAACCTAACCCTAGGAGATGAAGCGCCAAAAGTCATGTGGGCCCCGTTTGGGTAAGTTAGTACATCAACTTCCCGGGGTCGTATCTTTTGCATACGATCTCTGTTTTAGGCGTGTGATAGCCTGTTGGAAAGGTATCGTCAAGGAGATTCATTTTGGGGGATCAATCATTCATTCAAATATCATTGAGGAGCTTGATACTGAAAAACCTTCATTTAGGCCCTCAAAATGGCCCCGGAAGTTAAAACTACTAAAAATAGTAAATTGCCAAAAATGTCAGAAAAATTTGAGCCAGTTGGAAAAGGTGGGCGGCCACCAATATCCATCTTGATTAGGTATTTTTTCCACTGAAATATCTATCCTAGCCATTTTATATTTTCCATGTTGATCCTCTGAGCAGTCAGGATTTATTTGTTTTCTACCAACACAAAATTGCAAGTCGATGTCGATCCTAAATATACCGATATTTTTGTTTTTCCTTATGTACAACTGGTGATGGATTTTATAGAAATGTTTTTATTTTTTGTGTTGTATCTCTCAAGTGTTCCTCTTCTGGATTAAATTCAAAGTCTTGTAGAAAATTTTATTTTATTTCACCCTAGTTTGATGTATGGTCGCAAGCTTCTTCAATTTTATACCATTTGTTTAGTATATCATCTAATATATTCGAAAACATATGGAGCCAAACCCTTTATTATTTATATCCTATTTTTCACCACTTGCTTTCATAATGTTGAATATTCTCTAATGGATCGTACCCAATTCTAAAGATGGGAATATCTATTGCTTTGGATAAATTCTTGTCTCTGAATCATTCAACAAAGTACTTCAACACCGTTGTCAATGTTTGTAATTTGGGGGAATGTGTTTCCCACCATCTTGCATCTTGGCATATGAAGATTTCCACAAGGCTCAACATCCTTCCTTTCTTTCCTATGGATTTTGTTTTCTCTTCAACATGAGTCAAAGGTGCATGTCGTTCATTGTATCGTAAAGGTTTGCTTATTTTATTTTCGGTCAGTATGAGAGTGGGAGTTTGTCGATGGAATTTTTTGTATACTTTTGTTACTGTGTTTATTGAGCAGCACTTCCTAAGCTACGTTTTTGGAATAATTTCAATAGACCAAAACTCCTTAGTATGTGCTTCAAAATTTTCAATTTTCCAATTATATAAGGCAGAGTCGGAGTTATGCCCGACCGACATGGGAGATTCTCTCAAAATTTCTCCTTGTATAGTCAGTTCTATATAATCTTTTTGTTTGTTTTTTATATGGTATAATAAACAGGCTTGTTGATCTTCATCCCATGATTCCATCCATGGTTTTCTTTCCTTTGGGTCCAAAGGAATGATTATTTTCCTCCCACTTCCTTTTAATTTAATTCTATCTCTTTCAAGAGAGATAGTTTCTTTCATTCATCGACCCCATGGCCAACTGACTAGGGCTACATATGATGGCATTCCTTTGACAAGGTAGATTACTTAGAAGTTGAAAAAAGTCAGTATTCCCATTATTTGAGTGTCTACATTTCTTAATATTCCAATTGGTTCTATTAATCTTTGATCAACTAGTTTAAGATAGTTCAATATGGATGTTTGGTGGGGTCCACCCATCCATATCCATGTTTCTCTTGGAATAATATTTACTTGAGATCCAAAATCAACAACAACCTGATTGACCATCATTCCTTCAATCTCCAAGTCGACTTGTCGATCATAATCTTTATTGTTATAAGAGAGGTGATTTGCATCCTTGGTCAGTCTTTGACCGTATTTGTATTCGCATAATATGTTGAGTAGGTCCAACAATTGGCCTACTGATTGTTTTTCTTTGAGGAGTTGCAAAAATTCTTCAATGGTGTCTTCTATTCATCTTCTCGGGTTTCGTTGACCTTCTGAAGAATTCTTGAAGAAATTAATAGCTTCTCCCATGATTTTCTCTTCTTTATCTGGGTCTGGGAAAACATTAGCTTTCATTCTTTGATAATTTTGTGGTGGACTGTTGATATCTTCTCCTACACCCAACCGTGTAACGATATGTGGGTTTTTTGAATTCATCACCTCCTCCTTAGATACTACATTTGGTAGATTGACAATATTTCTTGGTATGACTTTGTCTAGCACTATCGAACAGTCTTCTAAAGAGTGATCTCCAATGCCACATATATTGCAAAATTTTAGATCGGTTCTATCTTTTATAGGGAAATTTGGGATGATGTGATCATCTTTCCAACCATTAAAACAATATGATCATCCGCGACCACGACCGTGACCATCGAATCCACTTCAACCTCCTCGAACTCGACCACGACCACCGTTGTAATTGTCTTTTCGACCATAGTTGTTTGCTTGATCGTTGGTTTCTATGTGGTATATTTTTCATATATTATTCTGATTTTGAGCATTTAAATGGAATTTTGATGTTCGATGGTCATAAGATTCACAAATATGTCACCTTTTTGTATTTTTCAGATTATGTGGACAATCTTGTACACTGTGGTCAGTTAGGTATTCAAATATATTACAATATTTCTGATCTTGTATTTGGTGGATGTATATTGTTGGTGTGTGCTCATTGAGGGGACAATTATCCTTTGTATGTCCTTTCCTAGTGCATGTGGTGCACCATAGTTTATTTCATCGTATAGATATATTTTTTATTGTTTATTGTAAGTGTTCTACTTTTTCCTCAAGTTTGTCGGTCGTCAAAGAAGTCGATGGGCCATCATCATCTAACTTAATCCCTTATGCTTTATGTAATGCATATTCACAATAGATCTCATATAAACGTAGTGGGAAATGGATTCATGGCAATAGTTTTGCGGCATACCATTGGACCAACAAACTCTTGTCAATTGTTATCGAAATTTTTCTTACAAGGTCTTTAAATATGTTATCATACTCTCTGACCGACTCACCTAATCTTTGTTTTATTTCTTTTAACTTTTGGGCCGCCAGATGTGTAACATCCTGAATTTTAAAGAATGTTAAGAAGTTATTTTTTGTTTCTACTTTTGAGCGGTTTTGATTGTCTGTGTAGTTCATGAACCAAGTTAAGGCGCGGTGTCGCAAAGCATCTCCAAATTGTGTCATTCTCTTGTCTTCGTCTGTTATATCAACCGCATCCAAAAACTTCTAACACACGAACCAATGGCATTTTGAGTCCTCTTCTCCTTCATAAATTGGGATGTGGTTAAATACCATTTTGACTTTCTTGTTAGGAATGCTTGGTTTTCTTTGTATTTGAGCTACCACAACTTTCCACTGAGTTGTCAAATTCTTTGGTCGATTTTTTTCTGCATCAAAAAATGGATGGTACTCAAGAAACAATTGTTTATTCTTAAGTATAGGGAATGCTTCCTTAGTTTGATAGATTTGATATTTATACTCGACTAACCATCATTCCAAAGGTTACATCGCTTCACAACTATAGTTAATTTCTTCTCTCGAAATTAGATTTGGCAGGGGGGTCGAATCGGTGAGATCCTTAATTTGGATAAGCATATTGTTGGCTTCATTTCATTTTAGCTCGAAAACCAATGTGTCTCTTAGGTTTCCTTGGTCATCTTTTCTGTACCATAGTCTTACAGATTGGTCATCTATCTTCAATCTCTGTTGGAGAAATTATCTTATCCGCGGGTTGATTTTTGGAGTGGGAGAAGTACGTAAAGTTGGTCCAAATTCTTCATAGTCCATACTTTTTGGTTCATCGTCTGGTTGATGGATGTTTAGTTGTGCATCGCTACTTCTATTGGGTGTCACACGGGCTGATGTTATTGCCAACTCTAGTCAATCTATGTCTGACTGAGACTGCACATGCGCTCTATCAGGCTAACCTTCCCTGAACATCTTTCTATTCGACTTTTTATTGTTCCACTGGTTACGAAATTCTTCTCTTTTTTGTTTCCTTTTATCCAGTTCTAATTTCTGGATATCCGCAAATTGCTTATGCAGATACTAATTTGGATATGGATGTTCTATTTATAGAATGGAAATCATTAAGGATCTGGGAGGTGAAAAATGAGAATTTAGTATAACATTTTCTAAACAGGGATTTAACTCATTTTGTATTGTAAATTGTCCTTTGGAATTGATATCATGAGATGTAACCTTCACCATGGTCTCAGAAGTACAAGTATCATTGAATTCACATGTATGTAATTTTTTAAATTTGTCGATGGAATGATCATCTATTATTTTATAATCCAGAACTTGACTTAAATATTCACAATTACTATGATTTATAATAAATTCCTTCTTTTTTGAATATGAATTTATATATGAAGGGACTTGTGACCGATGAGAGTAATCATCAAATAGATCAGGATATAATGGAAAATAAGTTTTAGAGCATATATGATTAAACATTTATTGGTTAGTTAAATGACCACCAATTTCAGGGTTTAATTCAGGTCAATGTTCAATTTAACACAACCGGTACTAACAAAGAATTCATCATTATCTACAACAATTTCAAAGGTGACATCAATCTCTTTTGACATATTATTACATAACTGAGATTTTGTATCATCATGTTCTAGCCTGGGTGATTGAAAAACATTCTCAATTTTATTAGTAAATTCAAAAGAATCAACCTCAATAACTTATGTGACATGCATATTATGAAAAGAATGATCTTCATTGCGATCATAATTTTTTTGTCTCTATATAAAAGGAAGAGATAAAAGATAGATAATTTGCTCAAATAAATCTTTAGCAAAAGGTTTATCGTCAAGGTGAAATTTAAAACAAATCGATTTAAATCTGAGAAGAAAATATTCCACATACTCACCTTCATACTTACGCAAACTTTCCAATTCCAAACATAGTTCTTCATAGTCTTGATCCTTGTGGGAAACATAAAATGTCTCCATGAATTGTTTCCATGAGTGTATTGATTTAACTAGTAACACTTGGAACCAACTTCTGATTCTTCCTCTTAAGGTAACAGTGAAAATTCTGGAGATGTCACTCTCATTAGTTATATCCAAATTATTGTAAATCCAATTAAACTGAGAAATATGACAAAAAACAGAAATCTCACCTTCTCCATTAAAGCCTAAATTTTGCAAGAGACCAATTGTCTCTCTAGAAATAATCTCGGTCCGCCTAGGCAGTCTGAAAACATGTTCTAGAACACTGATAGGAGCCATTTCAAAATGAATAAATTCAAAGAAAAATCTCCAAAAGGGATTACTTGATGGATCGCCCTTCTTCTAGCACCAATTGTTGACAAATGGGAAAATTATCTCCTGCAACAGGGGACAACTACCAGATCACAAGCCCCAATTAAGCAAGTTTTTGTTTGGAATGAAAGTTTCCAACCAATTTCGTGAGCTCGGTTTGCCACTCAATAAGTTTTCTCTTTGAAAAGAGACTTAATCATTTAAGATCTTGATCTAAATGATCCTAAACTTGCAGAAAATAAATATTAATTATTGATTCTATCTCATGAATGATAGAAAAGATAAAATGTATTGTGAAAAAAATTGATTCTCAAAGTATTCATGAAGAATTCCTCACTCCGAAAATAATTAAAACACACCAACAATTTATCTAAGAATACACATAGATTATTAGCATCTATACTTCAATGATAATCCAAAATAATCAAATGTAAGAACAACAATTTATATGAATGAATTATCAATTTCATCAATTTATCAACAACCCTTTACAAAGAATTGAATAGCTATAAAATAAATCTCACAAAGCTAATATATATCAAGCATAAGTGGAAAACATGAGATAAAGAATTCTCTTAGCTTTATCACCGTTTCAAGAATGTATAGTTATGAAATCATAAAAATAATCATTCATAAAAACAATTAATTTCAAACTTGATATAAGAGCCAAAATAATCAGAGGATCAATAATAATTGAAAAAAACAAAACTCAACAACATTAAACAAAACAAGAATGTAAATGTTAACAACTTTTTTCATTTCAACTCAAAAGATAATACCTGTGTTTCTTCAATATTAAAACTAGAATCCACTGAGAATAATAAACTCTAATTAAAAATCATGAAAGAATTCCAAACGAAAGACAGATATAATAAAAGTTCTTTGTATAAGAATATAAAAAATCCTCTTGCATACATGACTCTCTTGTCGAGAAAAACCTAATTGTATCAAGCCAGAAGAATTTTTCTTTTATATATTAAGAGTTCCTCATTATTTTACGTTTCTATCCTTAGATCTGTCTTCATGGGATTTATTCTATTTTGATGGTGTTCCTTCAGGTAAGAAATCTTCTCCTTATGTTGTTGACACGTCCTCAGAGATTTTATGGCGTAGAACCCTTGGATTCAGTGGCATCTTTCTGTAATTTCGTGATCTGGTGATGTGGCTGCAGTCTGGTGCTTTATGGTTAATGTGTGTAACTTTTCTTTATACCTGCGCCTCAAAAGGAGTATCGATTAGTACATACTTTAATCTTATTTTGACACGTGGAGGCATAAGAACATGAAATTCGTTCTAAAACCTATAATCAAGAATGTATACAATAAAGCCAAAGTATCGCAAGAACGTGCAAATTGGAGTTTTATTTAGGTTTATATAAGTTTTATTTGGGGTTTTATAATATAGCATTTGGGGTTTACCTAAGTTTAACTTTGGGATTTTCATATAACTTGTTTAAACTTTATGGGGAAACTAACCTTTTTTGCAAAATTAGTGTTGATTTTGTAACTTATATAGGGGTTAGCACCATAATATTTATACACAATCCCAATAATAATAATGCCTAATAGATGGAATCCAAATGTAACAATGCACACAATGTAAAACTTTAGATCAGAACCAATAATAATAATATGAGAAGATATATAGTTTTAGTGAAGGATTGTCTCTGTTTTAAAATATAATATTTTGCTCAAGTGGAACATTGTCAGCTCGCCTCTAATCATTGAATTGCATTTTTCTAAGGCACATATCAACCTATGTAACAATAAGCTTTTAATTTTGTTGTTTCAATGTGCCAAAGAATAAAATTTATGAACATAATATAATTTTTAATGAAATTTTAATGCTTGCAAATTTTTTTTGTTTTATTCAAATTTAAAACCGTTAGCTCGCTTCAATTTTTTGACATAGACTCTTTGAAGGCACATATTAGCCATATTAAAACTTTTCTTTTAGTTAAATTATTTAAATCCACCAAAGTTCTTAACTAATGCATTTATGCATTGGAGATCAAAACCTTGTGAAATTTTCAGAACACTATGTTGATCTATTTTTTGCAAATCAAGGCATGGAATCAACTTGAATAAGTTTAGATAAGCACACAAACCATGTTGAATGAATAGAGAATGAAGAAAATCAAACATCACAATTATGATGTGAAAATTAATCATCAAAATCATAATCCCATTCTTATAAAGATAAACCCAAAAGAAACTAGGATACGGGAAACTGAACATGAAATAAAGGAAATCATTAAAACATCCTTTCAAATCAAGCCAGACAAAACCAAAAGCAAAAAGAAAGCATTGTTTTCTAAAATTCAAATGGGCGCCCCTTTATTTTTGAAAAAATTAAGGAGGTTTGTTGAGGGCTCAACATAGGAGAGGGGCAATGTAACATCCCCAATATAATCCCTATTTTAATTAATGCATAATGTATATATGAATGTGGCTATGGACAAGAAATGTAATATACAAAATGTGTTTCCTGAATTTTAATAAATATAATGTGATACTAGCTGCTAGGGACATGGACAGATATGGCGGTTGATTAATCCGAAAGAAAATGGGGAATTCATATGGAATTTCTAAGAAGGGTCCAAGGGGCGAATTATTTATGGGTATTAATTCAAACCTATATTTATGAATTTTATTATCATTTGGGGACAATCTTTTATTTTTTGTTTGAGTGTATGAGAGCCCAATCATTAAACTCATGTAAGAGGGTGTGGTGAGATTCTCCCCCCGCGGACAGGTTGAGTTCCCCTCACTTGGGTTTCCTACAAGTGAGATAGCCTCTAACAAATGGACACTAACATCCTCCTAGTTAACTATTATATTTTCTTGCGGGAGGGTTGAGAGAAAACGAGAAGAGGTATGTGTACGTGATTTTTGATGTTTGTCCTCGCCGCTCCAACGGTTGAGCTCCAATCTAGGAAACTCCCTCACGAAGTCAAACCTGCAAGAACAAATGAACTTTATGCTACTACTATTTATGATTAGGTAATAGAAACCCTACCTATTGATAACAAGAAATAAACAAGAAATTC
Source organism: Picea engelmannii (assembly GCA_009831015.1). Taxonomy (NCBI): domain Eukaryota; kingdom Viridiplantae; phylum Streptophyta; class Pinopsida; order Pinales; family Pinaceae; genus Picea; species Picea engelmannii. The sequence continues at coordinate 832,789 of ML777741.1, forward strand.
TAAGAGAAATAGGCCAAGTTATTTTATTCAATGAAAAGCAAGAAGTTTACAACCTAATGATGTTGCAATCCTCCAAGCTTCCTTCTCCATCCCTTGAACATGAATCTAACTCAACCTATTCACATAAACAAATATTTTTTTCTCCTTGACAAGATCATAAGTTTGATATGTTTTTCTTCCATCCCCTCTCACTCTAAAATGCCCTGGTTATATAGATGCAGAAAGGGATGACCATTGGGATAAACGAGGAGTGTAGTTGAAGATAAGTTGGATTAGGTTAGGATTTGAGTTATCTTCATGGTTATTCTTACTCCAATACAGTATGGAAGAAGGATCAAATAATATCTTGATGCAAACAAGAAAAAAACCCAAAACCATCCATAACTCCCTCGAAGATTTTCCCTAGATTCATGGGAGTTGATCAAATCTACCTGGATGCTCCCCCAAATAGGTGTACAGGGCATCCAGGATGCTCCAATAAAACTGGAATAGGAGTATGGATGCTCCCCCTGCATGGAGAGGGGGCATCCATGGTCAAACATAGCCAAGACTGAGAAAAAAGGTCAAATTGTCAGGGTTTGAAGGTATTTTCCTCTTCTTGGTGTTCAAGGGGATGTAACAGATCATTCATGCATGGTGTTGAGGTGGAGACACTTAGGAAAATCATGACAAGTAAGATAAAAAAATTATCATAATGAACCATGGCATTTGTGACACTTGTGACACCGAGTCGAGTGAAGTGCGACACTTAGAAAAGTGCAATGTGACATTTATGACACTTAGCAAAGTGTGACAAAATGTGTATAACAGATGCCCCCCAAAGTGTGAGATAAGAGGAGAAAAACAATGGCTGAAACACTTTGTAATAATGTAGAATCAAGGGACTGAAATCAAAAGACATGTCAGAAAAGCAACAAAACATCCATCAATATACAAATATCATCCCCGAGGTAGGCATACCCATACTCAGAATAATATAAAGCATGGTCACCAACCAATACACTTCGAATCCATGAAAGTACTGACTAAGGGTATGGCCACCAAACATACAATGTGGATCCATACCTCCATGACTCGATCAAAATGTAGCCACGAGATTGTACACAATGGAGCTACAACATGATGGAACAGAGCCACTAACCAATACAACGTGGATATATGTCATAGTATATCACAAATTCATAATATCCATCGCATCCTGGGGAAGTCAGATAACAAAAATGAGTGTTTACTGAAAAGTCCCCCAAGGTCTTCAATCCGGATCCCGAATAGTACGAATCTAACCATGTGTTAGAAAAACAGGACCGCGGAGCAATAAAATAAAACAAATGCAGAAACAAAAACACAGAAGACACACAATATAAGAGAGACACAGATTTACGTGGTTCACCCAGTGTGGGCTACGTCCACCAGAGAAATTGCCAGGTCCTTCCTTTATTATTATCCAGCAAATGAAGGGATACAACCTACAGCAAAACCCACTGTAACTTCCTCTTCTTTCTCTCACAGTCTCCTCTCTCAGAATACAATATTCACCCTCATCCATAGCTGCAATACATTTCCCTCATAAAAGAGGGTTTCCTTCTAGGGAAAAAAACCCTAACATAATCTCTATCGTTAGATCTGCGACCTTATAATGAACGGTCCAGATTTACAATGAAATTACAATATACTTTTATAAGGCAATTTTTGC
>ML777741.1:861923-873693 GCA_009831015.1 Picea engelmannii
TTGTGAGTAAGTGATCTTTTGGCTAGTTGGTGATAAGTGCGATATTTTTGGGACTACAGAGAAGAGTGGGAAAATATAATTAAACCCTAATTTGGGTCATCTATGTGGGTCAGACAGTTAATGTCCTTCGAGGCATCCTTGCAAGTTTTCTAGAGGTCATCACGCGAGGACCTACGTGAATAAAGGTCTTTGCCCCGTGAGGACAAGACAACAGTGAAAAGAAGAGAATGTTGGTGTCAGGTTGTTGATGTCTGAAGGAGATTTACAGATAAGTTTTATAGAGAACCAAGTCAGCTACAGGTTTACAGTTATGCTTATGTTGAGAGTTACAGGTTATGGTATGGTACATGCTTGAGACTTGTTCTTGGTATATTCTTGAAGCATTGACAAAAGGTGTATGGTTGTTGTATTAGATGTATACCATTGATATTAATACATTGTTGAGGTATACACTTGGTATATGGTAGCACATGCATAAGATACGTCTCTTGGTGATGTTGGTACTTGGTTGAGGTACACCATTGATACTACTTGATTAGCACATCTTATGGTACATGGTGTATGGAATGATATGGTTGAGACAAATTTCCTGGTATATGGTATATGGTAGATCATTAATGATATGGTATAGGATTGATACATGCTTGATACATGATATGGTATAGGATTTATACTTCGAATGATACAGATTGATGTACATGGTTGATGGTACGGGTTGTGCTACATGTGAGGTATAGGTTGATGCATGGTTGATTCATGGTACATGTTTGGTACATGGTGATGGCATGTTGATGATATTGGTGCATTATTTGTAGAGGAATGTGTTGGTGATGTTGGACATCTAGTTGAGAGGTGTCCTTGGTATATGATCCACGTGAGAGGATCTGGTTGAGTATCGGTGAAAATGACAGGTTGGACAGGTTGAACAAGTTGATCAGTAATAGGTTGGACAAGTTGATGTGACAGGTTGGATATAGTGATAGGTTGACAGTGATAGAGTGATAGTGACAGTGGTAGTAGTAGTGATTTTGGAACTTGTATTTCAGGGTGTCAAGATGGGGCAAGGAAAGGGGGTTGTAGCCTCCTTCTAGTTGGTGTCGGAGAACACACGGAGTTGGAGATTCCTTCAGGTTGGAGCGTGACACTCAGGGGTTGTAGCCTCCTTCTGGTTGGAGCCAGAGAATTCAGGGAGTTGTAGCTTCCTTTAGGTTGGAGCTTCAGAATAGGGGGTTGTAGTCTCCTTCTAGTTGCAGCTCGAGAATTTGGAAGTTGGTGCTTCCTATGAATGAATTCTTGATATATATAAGAAATCATTCCATGTTTTTCTCCCATTGGGGTTTCCATGTAAATATCAATGTACATGTTTCTTATGATTATATGCTCATAATTTATTGAATGCAATCATAGATTACACATTTATAATAAACTATTGAACAATTTTGATAAAGTTGGAGAATATATATTGTGGTTAAAAGTGGTAAAAGTGTTCACTCTGATTCACCCCCTCTTCTCAGTATTCCAACAATTGGAATCATAGTCGGTTCCTTTAGGAAACAGTTTAACCACTAGAAGGTAAATCAGGGAGGGAAACAATTTGTACAAGAATGGAATACCACAGTTTAATGGTCAGAATGGTCAGGAGTATGAGATGTGGAATATTAGGTTGAAAACATTTTTACAGGCACAGGGATATGATGTTTGGCACTCAGTTATTACAGGGTACATTGCTACAAAGAAACCTAAGACTGCAACCAAGAAGGAATTGAAAAAGAACAAAAAAATAGAAATGGATTTGATCATGGAAGGACTATGTGATTCAACAAGGGACAAAGTGGCTAAATGTTCATCAACCAAAGAACTTTGGGACAAGTTACATAATCTCTATTTTTCTCCCATCACAGAGCCAGAGAATGCTAAAGAAGATGTAGGTATAGAAGAAGTAGAAAGATGCTCTTCATGTCAAATGGATTCAGAAGAAGAAGAAGAAGAAGAAGAAGGCATAGTAGATATTGAAGAAGAATTAACCAGTACGTTAGATGAACTGACGAAAGAAAGGAAGAAAAACTAGTTCCTTAAAGAAAAATCAGTCAAGAAGAATTCTCAAGAAAGTTTCAAAGAATCTCAGCCAGTCATCATGAATCTAAAATCTTAGCTAGAAGAAGCTAGAAGGATTGAATAAAATATCAAGGATAAGAAACATGGTTTAGAATTAGAAATCATAGCACAAAAGGATGAAGAAGAAAAAAGAGAGAAGATATTGACAGATCATCTCAAGGAAAGAACTGAGGATTTAAACAAGCTTGAAGCAGAATTCAGTCAATGAAAAAGAAAAGTTGAAGAAGGGATAATCACTTTGAATATCCAACTAGAATAATATAAGAGAATGGAACAAGTCATGAAGATCAAGAGGATGAATAAAGAAGAAGAGGTTGAAAATATTGAAGAAGAAGTTGTCATGTTAAGAGTTAAAATTGTCAATCTAAGCAAGAACGATGAAGAGAGAGAAAAATCCACATCATCAAAAAAGAAAGTTGAATAGAAGCACTCCAGGTTGGCAGAAAGGAAGAATGAAGAGAAGCCTAAGATTTATGCATAAGTCATCAAAGGTTCTATGAACAAGCAATAATGCAATCCCCCAAAGGAGAACATTCCATAAGTCCAGAAGACTCAAGAAGAAGCTTACAAAAGAGATGGATATCAAAGAATACCCTCTACATTCAGACAAAAAATAAGCTTAAATCATGATCATGATCAACCAAGGCATGAATTTAGAAGAACTGCAAAACAAAGAATATCATTCACTCCCAAGTATGAAAGTTTCTTTTATGGTCATTGTTTTAATTGTACAAAATTTGGACATAAGATTGTAGATTGCAGAACATATGGAATAAGTGTTCAAGAAAGATATGCTTATGTGGCCCCACATAACATTGACTATTACAAATGCCACAACTATGGAAACATAGCCCGTGATTGTAGAAGCATGATAAATACATCCATGAAGAAAAACATTGATATCAGATATATGAAGGTTTGGAGAAGAAAATATAGACAAAAAGAGAAGATGAATAAAGAACAGGTCCCATAGATTGCAAGATTAGTAGTAGTACAAGAAATAAAAGAAGAGCAAGTGAATAAATGACAGGCCCAAGAAATAAAACTCTCAGGATATATAGTAGTTCAAGGTCATGATGAATCTATAGGCAGGAAGGAAGATGTTATAATCCAGGAAGAGGATGAAAAGAAAGAATTCAAAGTTCATAGAGATGACGAGTCTACCAATGAGGAGGAATATTACTCCTCATCAGAGCCTGTATTTCTCTAAGCCATCTAGCTTGGAGACTCCGAGTGATATGAATATTGAATAGGGGGTGTCTATGCATTAGCTACTACAGATCAAAGAACCATCCTTCAAGAAGTTTTAAGCGTTTGCATAAATAGATTCAAAGCAATCAGACAACAAAATGACATATTGATCAGTTGAGAAGTAGTTTTCCCACGTAGGTATTAGTTGGCAGTTACAAAGGAAGAAGCTTATGATTATATTCCATGTATGTATTCAATTAGGGATATCTTCAGTACAGGTTGTTCTAGATATGTATAGTTTGATGAGAAGATAGATCGAATCAATAGATATATTTGATTCAATATGATAAACAATAAGATGTGATGGTCAATTGTAGAAGATTCAAGAGAAGTCTTCAAAAAAATACAATGATATATGGGTCAGTATTGTGGAAAGTTGAGTAGCAAAGTTACAGACAATTTGTGACATATGGACATAGATGGATTCATGATATGCTTAGTAGGTACATAAAACATGGGTCATAGAAGATGCATAGTATTTTATTTTTAATTAGAATCAGTGGAATCAGTTGACAGTTGAATTCGATTGGTCACAGAAAGGAAAGAAGTGAAATGCATAGCAGAACGCGGAAAGAAAAATTATCAATAGAAGTTATATCATCAGAAGGTAATCATTGAACAGTATGGTCAAGTGAACATGAAAAATGAATGAAGAATTAAAGTAATGAATGCCTTTTATATATGTTAGTGAATTACATGAGGAAGCACCAATGGACAATAGGCATCACTAGAAGAGAGTAAAGGAAGAACTTATAGACATCCCTACATTAATCTACATGAAATCATGCAGAGAAGTCAAAGAAAGGGAAATCTGCAGAGATAGAGATCAGGTCAGTAGCATGTAGACAGGGGGAGACATATCGATAGGGGGAGTTATCCTTTTACCCATGATTGTTTAGAGCAAGTATATTTTCAGGGGGATACAAGTGCATAAAATCAAAGGAGTTACTTTTTTGTGAAAGAACGAAAGAAAGAACAAAGGCTTGGTAACAAAGAATAGATGCATGAAGATAGGGGGAGCAACCCCAAAGGGAATCACTCTTTTCTAGAGATAAGAAGAAATTGGAAACATGTGAAGAGAAAGAACATAGGCATGAAGAAAGAGGGATCATCCCCAAAGAGAGACACCCTTTTCCATTGATGTCAAAGGGGGAGAGATAAGAGCAATGGCATGGATGCAAGGGGGGAAATGGTCAGAAGGAGAGATTGAGCATGAGTATTCATATGAGCATGAGTGTTTCCATCAATGCATGTCATTAGTGTTACCATCAATGCATGCCATTATTGTTTCCATTAATTCCAAAGGGGGAGATTGTTGGACAGTTGGTTTGGATAGATTGTTGTCATTGATAACAACCCTTGAAGATTGATGTCAACCCTTAGAGATTTATGTCAACCCTTGTAGAATTTTGAAATCCCCAGAGATATGGATGATATTGTTGGACAATTGGTTTACATTTGTATGGTTGATATTGATGGTGATTTGTTATCATTGATGATTTATGTCAGCACATGTGATGGGTGAATTTAATGAAGTCTACATGAAGCCCCGCAGGTGTGGTTATAGGACATGAATTTTATTGAGGAATAAGGACATGAAGGATAGTGTAAATATAGGTAATACACTCATATATTGATATTAATCGTCGTTCCATTTCCGGTGATATGTGGTACGCCATGTGGTTCCTCCCGATTAGGGAGATATGGCCTTGCAAAGTTGGAAGCCCGAAGAATGGTCAAGAAGCCCCTAGTTGGTTACAATTCAATGAAGGAGAGGGTAAAGGGATCGCAACAAGAAATTACTACAAGCCTTAAGATTAAGGAGATAATTTACTAAACAACAATATAAATACACCTCAAAGAGTCTCTCATTTGTACATTCACACAGACATTCTATTGAATATCTATATTATCAATAAGTAGTCTTTTGTCTAGTTGGCGACAAAGAATTATAAGGTAGTGAAGTGTGATAAGTGTGAGATTTTTGGGACTACAAAGGAGAGTGGGAAAATATGATGAAACCATGATTTGGGTCATACCGTGGGTTAGACAATTAATGTCCCGCAAGGCATCCTTGTGGGTTTCCTAGAGGTCGTCACACAAGGACCCACATGAAAAAAGGTCTTCATATTGCTAGGACAAGACAAAAGTGAAGAGAATGTTGGTGCTAGGCTGTTGATGTATGAATGAGAGTTACAAGTCAGTTTTATAGAGAATCAGATCAACTACATGTTTACATGTATGCTTATGTGTTGAGAGTTACATGTTATGGTATGGTAGGGATATCTTCAGTACAGGTTGTTCTAGATATGCATAGTTTGATGAGAATATAGATAAGATGAATAGACATATTTGATTCAATATGATTAACAATAAGATGTGATGGTCAATTGTAGTAGATTCAAGAGTAATCTTCAGAAAAATACAATTTTAGATGGGTCAGCATTGTGGAAAGTTGAGTAGCAAAGTTATGGACAATTTGTGACATATGGACAGAGATGGATTCATGATATGCTTAGAAGGTACATAAAACATGGGTTAGAGAAGATGCATAATAGTTTATTTTTAATTAGAATCAGTGGAATGAATTGACATTTGAAATCGATTGGTCATAGAAAGACAAGAAGTGAAATGCATAGTAGAACAGAGAAAGAAAATTCATCAGCAAAAGCTATATCATCAGAAGGAAATCATTAAACAATATGGCCAAGTGAATAAGAAAAATGAATGAAGAATTAAATTAATGAATTCCTTATATATATGTTAGTGAATTACATGAGGAAGGACCGATGGACAAAAAGCATCACTGGAAGAGAGTAAAGGAAGCACTTATAGACATCCCTACATTAATCTACATGAAATCATGTAGAGAAGTCAAAGAAAGAGAAATCACCAGAGATAGAGATCAGATCAGTAGCATGCAGACAGGGGGATACAGACCGTCAGGGGGAGTTATCCTTTTACCCATGATTGTTTAGAGTGGGTATATTTTCATGGGGTTACAAGCGCATAAAATCAGAGAAGGAGTTACCTTTTTGTGAAATAACAAAAGAAAGAGCAAAGGCTTGGTAACAAAGAACAGATGCATCAAGACAGGAGGAGAAACCCCAAAGGGAATCACTCTTTTCTAGAGAGAAGAATAACTTGGAAACATGTGAAGAGAAATAACATAGGCATGAAAAAAGAGGGAGCATCCCTAAAGAGAGACACCCTTTTCCATTGATGTCAAAGGGGGAGAGATAAGAGCAATGACATGGATGTAGGGGGGGAAATGGTCACAAGGAGAGCTTGATCATGAGTATTCATATGAGCATGAGTGTTTCCATAAATGAATGTCATTAGTGTTGCCATCAATGCATGCCATTATTGTTTCCATTAATGCCAAAGGGGGATATTGTTAGACAATTGGTTTGGACAGGTTGTTGTCATTGATAGCAACCCTTGAAGATTGATGTCAACCCTTAGAGATTTATGTCAACCCTTGGAGAAGTCTGAAAGCTCCAGAGATATGGATGACATCGTTGATAGTTGGTTGTCATTTGTATGGTTGATATTGATGGTGATTTTTGTTCATTGATGATTTATGTCAGCACATGTGATGGGTGAATTTAATGAAGTCTACATGAAGCCTCACAGATGTGGTTATGGGACATGAAGTTTATTGATGAATAAGGACATGAAGGATAGTGTAAATATAGGTAATTACACTCATATATGGATATTACTCATCATTCTATTTCCGGTGATATGTGGTATGCCACGTGGTTCCTCCTAGTTAGGGAGATATGGCCTTGCAAAGTTGGAATCCCCAAAGAATGGTCAAGAAGCCCCTAGTTGGTTACAATTCAATGAAGGAGAGGGTAAAGTGGTCATAACAAGACATTACTACAATACCTAAGATTAAGGAGAGAATTTACTAAACAACAATATAAATACACCTCAAAGAGTCTCTCATTTTTACATTCACACATACATTCTATTGAATATCTATATTGTGGGTAAGTAATATTTTGTCTAGTTGGCAATGGAGAATTCTAAGGTAGCGAAGCATGATAAGTGTGAGATTTTTTTGACTACAAAGGAGAGTGGGAAAATCTGAGGAGACCCTAATTCGGTTCATCCCATGGGTTAGATAGTTAATGTCCTGCAAGGCATCCTCATGGGATTCCTAGAGGTCGTCACGCAAGGACCCACGTGAAAAAAGGTATTTATATTGCTAGGAAAAGACAAAAGTGAAGAGAATGGAGAATGTTGGTGCCAGGCTGTTGATGTATGAATGAGAGTTACAAGTCTGTTTTATAGAGCATCAGATAAAATACATGTTTACATGTATGCTTATGTGTTGAGAGTTACATGTTATGGTATGGTACACGATTGAGACTTGTTCTTGGTATATTCTTGAAGCATTGGCACAAGGTGTATGGTTGTTGTGTTAGAGTTCTACCATTGCTATTGATACATTGTTGAGGTATACACTTGGTATATGGTAGCACATGCATAAGATATGTCTCTTGGTGATGTTGGTACATGGTTGAGGTACACCATTGATATTTCTTGATTAACGCATCTTATGGTACATGGTGTATGGCATGATATGGTTGAGACACATTTCATGGTATATGGTATATGGTACATCATTAATGATACAGTACAGGATTGATGCATGCTTGATACATGATATGGTACATGATTGATACTTAGTATGGTATAGGTTGATGTACATGGTTGATGGTACAGGCTATGTTACAGGTTTATGTACATGGTTGATGGTACGGGTTGTGTTACATGTTGAGGTATAGGTTGATGCATGGTACATGTTTGGTACATGGTATGGCACAAGCACATATATTGTGATGGAATGTTGGTGATCTTGGTGCATGCTTGGTAAATGCATGTGTTGGTGATGTTGGACATCTATTTGAGAGGTGTCCTTGGTATATGATCCATGTGAGAGGATATGGTTGAGTATCGATGACAATGACACATTGGACAGGTTGATCAATGACAAGTTGAACATGTTGATCAGTGACAGGTTGAACAGGTTGGATACAGTGATAGGTTGCAAGTGATAGAGTGATAGTGACAGTGATAGTACAACTGATTGTGGAACTTATATTTCAAGGCAGCAAGATGAGGAAAGGAAAGGGGGTTTTAGCCTCCTTTCGATTGGTGATGGATAACACAGGAAGTTGGAGCTTCCTTCAGGTTGGAGCCTGAGAGTCAGGGGGATGTATCCTCCTTCTGGTTAGAGCCATAGAATTTAGGGAGTTGTAGATTCCTTCAGGTTGGAGCCTGATAATAAGGGGTTGTAGCCTCCTTCGAGTTGCAATTGGAGAATTTGGAACTTGGTACTTTCTATGAATGAATTCTTGAGATATATAAGAAAGCATTATGTGGTTTTATCCCATTTGGGTTTCCACATAAAATCGATGCATTGTGTACTTGATGTGATGTTGTTGATGTGATGTTGCTTATGATTTATTGAATGTAATATGTTATCTCCTGAAATAAATTTTCCAATTTATTGTCATTAGGTGATAGGATGGTCATTAGATGAAAGATTTTTGTAATTCTTGTGTTAAATGTCTTTAAGAGGAGTTTTAGAATTATCTTTTCAAGAAATAAATGGTCTAAAATTTGAATGTAGAAAATACCAAAAAGTATCTTTCAGTGGCTAAGGATGCTCTATTTTGGTCCTATTATCCACCGAAATCTGGAGATTTCGGTGGCTAAGGATGCTTTGTTTTGGTCCTCTAAGCCACCGAAAGCGCAGAATTTTCCAGAATGCATAAATTTTGTTCAAAAGGACAAAGTTTGACTTGTCAAGAGTGTATTTAGGAGAAGATGATGACTATTTCTCAAATATATGATCAAATATCATCCATGAGTATAGGTGGCACTTCATTTGATCAATATAAATATTCTAGGGATCAATTCCTAAAATGCAGGAATATGACTAGATTTGAAAATCTGGATTTTCCTGTTTTAGTCACCTTCTTGGGAGACAGATCCTGATCATATGGAAGAGTATTTTTCGAAATTGAAGGATTTTGTTCATAAGAATGGGCTGATATTCAATAACCTCCCTCGTTTTCCCAAGATCTACTTTGATTTGTGAAATATAGGTCAATCTTTGAGCACCATATTTCCAGAAATTAAATACTCTGATTTTCCTGTTTTAGTCACCTTCTTGGGAGACATATCTTGATCTGCGGGAAGAGTATTTTTCAAAACGGAAGGAGGTTTTTCATAATAACGGGCTGATATTCAATAACCTCTCTCATTTTTCCAATATATACTTTTATTTGTGAAATATAGGTCAATCTTTGAGCACCATATTTCTAGAAATTAAATTCTTTGTTTTTCCTGTTTTAGTCACTATCTTTGAGGACAAATTATGATGAGATGGAAGAGTATTTTTAGAAAATGAAGGAGGTATTTCATAAGAATGGGCTGATATTCAATAAAATATATCAGTTTCCCAATATATATTTCAATTTGTGAAATATAGGTGAATCTTGAAGAAGAATATTTCCAGAAATTCTAAATTCTGTTTTTTTTTTTGCCACATCACAAATTCAAATTTGTGATAGATATCTTCCACAAACTAAAGATAGAAGAAGTGGTTATCAGATCCATCTTTGGAGGATCTCAAATAAGTTGTAAAGGCTATATAATCATGTTGAGTTCATATTGTAAGGAGTTCGACTTTGGATACTTTTTCACAGTCTGTACTTAAGCTTCTCATTTGCAGATCAGTTTATACAAACTTCTTTTGCAATTATCTATTCAGACATACATTTTCCTGTCTATTCTATATTTGCACATGGATGTTTAATTCATGTCTATTATGTTTGTCTAAAGCCTGATGGCTATCATCCTATAATTGCTTTGATGAGTTGAATTGCAAATATCATTTTCTCATTATGACTGGCCATTAATGTATCTTTATGTGTGAGTCTGCTGGCATAGTAAGAACTCTCCATACATTCACTTATTTACAAACCCTCTAAACAGTGATAGTTAAAATCCTTTTCATATGGTTATGTTTATGCACGTCTTGAGAGAGAGGGTATGATTTAATTATCTGACTTGATCCAATTAAGAGAATATTATACACCATTGAGATATTAGTTAAGTTACCAGGCTTCTTTGAGCTACAACCTAGAAGAACTCTTGGAGTGATAACAAATTGGCATCGTTTCCAGGGAGAGGAGATTGAATCTTAGCTTCCTTGGGAGATGACAAGATCCATCTTTGATGATAGACAAAGTCTGGACATATTTTCAGTTGTAATCATCTATCTGGTGACTCCATGAAGGACGGATTTAGTGGTGACTCCATTGTTCAGAAATCTGTTGGTGACTCCATTGGTATGAAATGAACAAGAACTTAGTGAAAAGGTATGATTTTTGTGATTTTTCCAAGATTGTTGGTTTCCCTAATCCTCTACTTAGTAGAGATGAATGGGAAGGTATTCTTCGTACATTTAAAGGAGAAGATTGGGAGGTTCCAGCTGATCATCTGCTAGATTTCCATGAGTTTTTTCATGAATGTCATTGCATGAGGATATCAAGATCAATCTTTTCAGATATTCATTGAAAGGAGAAGCCCTTGATTGGTGTAGATCTCTTCCAATCGACAGTATCAACTCTTTGAAATTTTTTCATGATGCATTCAATTTGTTCGGTAAATATGCTTTTTAGTTGATGTTCTTTTTCCAGAATGTTGTCATGAATTTAATTTATTGAATAAAGATACAAATAGCCATGGAGAGTATGCTGCAATAGGGGGCACCTCTCTTTTTGACCGAGATATTGAGGATCTTCAGGATGTTAACCATCATATAGATGCTTTTAACATTGTACCAAATGCATCTAATGTATTAGGCTGTCATAAAGATCAGATTGTCCCCTTTAAAAACTTGGAAGATGATGAGCATATTTTTATATTAGCATATGACAGATTTGAGTCTACAACAAATACTTGTTGGTTGTGGAGCCTGATTATCTTCCTGATGCAGAGATCCTTGCTTTCAGCCGTGTTTATACCCCATGAAGTATTTACACCCCAGAAGTATGTACACTCTTCCACGCGGGGGAGTGCAGAGGGGGGGTACCCCCTCTGCGGGGTCCGGGGGGGCTATCCCCCCGACTGGGGGGTCTGGGGGCAAGCGGGCCCCCAGCGGGGGTTCAGGGGCGAAGCCCCCGAAGCAAAAATTGCCTTATAAAAGTATATTGTAATTTCATTGTAAATATGGACCATTCATTATAAGGTCGTAGATCTAACGGTAGAGATTATGTTAGGGTTTTTTTGCCCTAGAAGGCAACCCTCTTTTATGAGGGAAATGTATTGCGGCTATGTACGAGGGTGAATATTGTATTCTGAGAGAGGAGACTGTGAG
>ML777741.1:920367-932360 GCA_009831015.1 Picea engelmannii
GAAAGGGGTCTCTAGAATGGAACCCTGGCCATATATCTGGGTGCACAGAATCTGGCCGCCTAGATTTTCCCTCCTTTTAATGAAACATGCATTTAGGTGAAACACTGAGATTTTGCCACGTGCCCTCCTTGACGGAAAACTATGATCAAATCATGACTTCACACGTTGCGAGTTTGAACGGTATATTCTTTGACCTTCTTGTTCTATGAAACAATGAAATGTTGAGTTCTCTCCACACATCCCTTCTGATGGATGACTCTGAGGATTTTAGAACTTGTCTTGTGGACCTTCCTCTGAATCCAACAACTATTAGCCTGCATGACTCAGATCTGATGGCATAGATATGTTTTCCTCATGCGCTCACTTCTCGCTGTCTGGACGTGGATTTTCGCTGGTCCAGATCTCTCCTCCACGACTAATCGAATGATAGTTATTGCTCATCTTCCTGAGCTTCGAATTTCTCCCTTCCGGGAAGGATTCTCTAAAACTCGAAGGCTTCAACCTTTGATTCATTTGCGAGCCTTGTGACCTTGGGTCTCATCTATATTCCCCTTCACTCTGGTTATCGACACTCATCATATCTTGCGAGGACTATAAGCATCGAGACGTTAATGCCTATGCTCCTTCCTCAAATTCAACGGTTGTGATAGACCTTGGGTCCTCCCGAATGGATCTAATCCATTCATATTCCAAATGGAAGGACATTTCCTTTCAATACTTGAATCTCATTATGTCCTGGACTTAACGCTTGGAAGAATTCTTCCGCGCAGTCCTTACATTCATTTTCCCAGTCTAGAGCTTAAATGGTTCCCGATCGTCGCTTGCCTCGTAGAAAGCCTGTGTTGTTATGCACTACCTCTCCTAAATTTGATCCACTCTGTCCTCGAAGGGACTCAGAATGATAGGGGGTCGATGTGCATGCAGGAAACTACATCTAAGGTCATCGAACTCATAGTTCACGACTTCTAGCTTAAGACACTACAGAATCTCAAGCAGACAAGACAACTCTCGATGGAGTGAACTCATGCCCCAAACTTAATCATTTGTACATAAATCAACTATGATATGTAAATATACACCTACATCCATTATTTACAGTCTAAAAGACCAGGCAATAATTCCACTCAGAAGTCATTATGGCTGTATAAAAAGGTGCATGTATTCATGATAACTCGATTCAAAATACAAGGTGTAAAACACTTATCAGATTCACCAGGCGTGATGCAACTACTGAGAGGGGTATTCATTTCCACCCAATCGTAGGCTCAGTGACTCCAAAAGGATTTACCATTAGCCACCCACAAGCTATACCACGATGCTTTGAGATTTAGTCTCCTACTTCCAGCTCAATGGAAGTCCAGGACGAAGGTTACTCTCCTTCTCCTGATACAGAAAATTATTATAGGATGAAGGTTACTCTCCTTCTCCTCTTCTCATAACTCCCTCTATTTCCAGAGTTTCTCTAGTTCTCTTCTGCGATCCCTGTCGCGCATGCTCTCTCTCTCTCTCCACACTTCCTTTCTTGCCTCTTTCTGCAATATTGTGTGTGGTGTGAATTTTCCCATTCGTGGTCAGGTATGAGAGATTTTTACGGATGGGTGGTTCACCCCCATCCCCTCATTAACTCTTAAGGAGCCTCCCCACCTACCAATCTGACAGGAAATTCATTCCAGGGTCAGACAGTTGCTTTGATATTTGAGCAAGTAAAAACCAGTACAGTACTGGCTTGGTGGAAGTTAACGCAACCATTCCAGGACCCTTCCACCACCTCTCAGTAGCCATCATGGTCTCTTTTAGCACATCCCCCTCTCAGTAGTTATGAAACACATATTCGTATCATAATTTACATTCATCGACCTTTTATACAAAGGTTCCTCAAATCAAACATTCACATCTTTGAGTTTGCCATAGTTCTTGGCCAATATAGTTATTTTACAGACTGGGGGAAACAAGGTGTTACAATTCCCTCCTCCTTAAAGGAACATCATCCTTGATGTTCTATCTACTAATACATCATGTATGTATAGAAGTAAACATATTCCTATTTCATGGCATCTTCCATTTCCCATGTAGCCTCATCTAGGCCAAAATGTTGACTTGTGCAATGGTTTGGTTCCTGAGTGGGGTTTCCTTTCTGTTCAGTATGCATTGAGGTTCTGGCAGGAACTCTCCCTCCAGTTCCACCTGGATCATAGACCAGACAATTATATGATTAGAATCGTGTACATATTTCTTCAATAACGAAACATGGAAAACATTATGTGCTTTTACTGTGAGAGGGAGTGCTAGCCTATAGGCTACAGGTCCCACTCTATATAGAACTTCAAAGGGTCCACAATATCGAGGTGCCAAATTGGCACAAGATCCCATTCTTAGGGAACTCTTCCTGGGCCTAACTCTAAGATATACATGGTCTCTCATCTTGAATTCTCTTAGAGTTCTCTTTCGGTCGGTGTAAATTTTCTGTCTATTCTGAGTGACCTTTAGAGTTTGTTTTATCTGAATCACCTATTGTTCCATTTCTTTCAACATGTTGGGTCCAATAGTAATTCTGTTTATGGGATTACTCCAACTGAATGGAGTGTTGCACGACCTACCATAGAGGACTTCGAAAGTACTCATCTTTATGGATTCTTGGTAGCTGTTGTTGTAGGTGAATTCCACCAGTGGTAGGTAATATTCCCAATTTTTTTGTTGTTGCATTACATGCATCCTTAGCATGTCTTCAAGTATTTGGTTCACTCTTTCCATCTGCCCATTGGTTTGAGGGTGATAGGCGGTGTTGAACAATAATTTGGTCTCCAGGCCAATCATCAAGGATTTCCAAAAGTTGGAAGTAAATTCCGTGTCTCTGTCAGACACGATTTCTTTAGGCATACCATGTAGTCTGAATATCTCCTTCATGAATACATTGGCAATGTCTATTGCCTTGCAAGTCAACTTGATGGGGATAAAATGAGAGGACTTGCTCAATTTATCCACCACTACCATGATGGCGTCATTCTGTTTGGTCGAGGTTGGTAATTCGGTGATGAAATCCATGGAGATGGTTTCCTATTTCCATTCTAGGATTGGTTGAGGTTGTAATAATCCTGTTGGGTGTCAGTGTTTTGTTTTAACCGGTTGACATTCTATGCATCGGGATAGGTATTCAGCTATGTATTTCTTCAATCCAAGCCAATAAAATTGTTTCTTGGTGGTTGTGATCATCTTCTGGTATCTTGGATGGCCAGTATACGGTCTTTTATGTAGTTCATCCATTATGAACCTCTTCAAGTCATCACAATATGGAATATACAATCTGTTTCTGTAGGTTAGTAGACCTCCATCTGTCATATGATATCCTTCATACTTTATCCATGCAGGTTCTTGTTCCAGGTACATGGTAACGATCTGGAAGAATGTGTCTATTTCTTGTGCATTCTTGACTTTTTCTTTGACATTCGTCTCGTAGGTGCTTACTGCTGCCAGGTGAATTGTTTTCATACTTCTACTAAGGGCACTGGCCACCTTATTTTCCTTCACTTTAATATGTTTGATTTCAAAATCAAACTCGCTAAGGAGGGCCATCCACCTAGCTTGTCTGGCATTGAGATTTGGTTGGTCAAACAAATATCGCAACCCACAATGGTCTTTCATAAGTACAAATTTCCTCTTCAGGAGGTAATGCCTCCACATTTTTAATGCGTGCACTATGGCGGCCAATTCTAGATCATGGGTCACAAAGTTGACTTTGTGCTCATTTAATTTTTGGGATTCATAGCAGACTACACTTCCTCCTTGCATAAGGACTCCTCCAAGCCCTTCCTTGCAGGCATTTGTGCACACGAGGAAGTCATCTTCGGGGTCAACGATCTTCAATATGGGTGTGTGGGTCAGTAGATGTTTTAGGGTTTGAAATATTTCTTCACATTCTGGTTTCCATGTGAATTTAACTCCCTTCTTCTAGAGGGCAGTGATTGGACAACCAATCTTGGAGAATCCCTTTATAAATCTTCTATAGTATCCTACTAAGCCCATAAAGGATCTGATATCTAAAACGTCCTTTGGGGTAGGCCATTCCATGATAGACTTGATCTTGTCAGGGTCCACTGCTACTCCTTCTTCATATATGACATGGCCCAAGTAATGTATTTGCTTCTGGAAAAGGTCGCACTTGCTAAATTTGGCATAGAGTTTATATTCTCTTAGCACTTGAAGCACAAGTCTAAGATGTTCCTCATGTTCCTCTCTATTCTTGGAGTAAATTAATATATCATCAATTAAAACCAGTACAAATTTGTCTAGAAATTTGTTGAGCACATTATTCATCAACCACATAAAAGTGGCAGGGGCATTGGCTAATCCAAATGGTACTACCACAAACTCATAGTGACCATATCTCATCCTAAAGGCAGTTTTGTGGATATCTTCACCCTTGATTTGGACTTGATAGTATCCAGATCTCAAGTCAATCTTTGAGAATATGGAAGCACCCCCCAATTTATCGAATAAGTCATCGATCCTGGGTAAGGGGTACTTGTTCTTTATGGTTACCTTATTGAGTTGTCTATAATCTACACACAGTCGGAGGGTACCATCCTTCTTTTTCACAAACAGGACTGGTGCTCTTCATGGAGACACGTTGGGTCGAATATAGCCTTTGTCCATCATTTCCTTTAGTTGTAATTTAAGCTCAACTAGCTCGGGTGTGCTCATCATGTAAGGTGTCCTAGACACTGGCACCGCCCCTGGTGAAAATTCTATCGAGAAGTCAATGTCCCTTCTCGGAGGTAGACCCAGTACCTCTTCCGAAAATACATCCCTATATTCCCTTAATGTCGGGTGGTATTCGAGGCTTGGTTTATCATCTTCAACTGATTCCAACACCTGTATCGCATATAGTGGACATCCCTTTCTGTAAGACTTTCTCATTTGAAGAGCTGATATTTGTCTCACCAAGACAGGTTTTTGGATCCCTTGAAGGGTTATCCTTCTCCCTTCTTCACTCACACATTCTAAGATCTTATGGTAATAGTCCAGTCTGGATTTATATGTAGCTAGCCAGTCCATACCAATCAACAGGTCATACGATCCTAGGGCTAGTATGTTAACAGCTGCTTGTGTGGGGAATTCACCCATGGTGAATTAGCAAGGTGGTATGACCTCCACTACCTTTCTTTTGGTGCCAGTGGCTAATTGTACCAACCATGGCTGGGCATGTTTATGTGGCTATAATTTACACTTATCAACAACCTTAGGAGCTATATAACTCAAATTTGAACCAAGGTCAATTAGAATAGACACTAGATGGTTGGTGATCATACCTTCTATCTCCACCACTGAAGCTTGGTGGTTGACCTGTTGATTATTGAAGCTGCATAAATTTGTGGCACGCTCTTAGCCAAATAATTGACGATGGTATCTTCTTGAATGTTGTAAATTCTCCGACTATTCTATTGTCAGTGTGGGCAGTCCCTCAGTAGATGTTCCTCTCCACAACCCCAACATTTCAAGGGTTCTCTCTTTGGGTTATCAATCTTCCCTGGGGTAGATCCAGAAGGTTTATTTCTGCTCTGGGAGGGGAAATTCTACTGGTGTACACTTCAGGTTGGGAAGCTCATCCTTGAGTCCTTTTTATAGTTTTTAAATCTTGGGGATTTAAACCCCTTTTTCTAGAATCCCAAACTATTCTTCTTCTTCCAGCCTTTGTGAGGTTATGTTTGATGCCCAAGTTGTTCATAACAATATCTTGCTTTTTAGATAATGTCTTCTAAGGTATTTGGCTCGTCAAACTCAATCTTGTTATGATAATCCTTAGGTAGTCCACTGATAAATCGTTGCACCTTCGCCTTTTCTTATTTTATATAGGGTACGTACATCAGAAACTCGAGGAATCTACTGACATATTCCTCTATGGTGAGTTTCCCCAGCTTGAGTTCATAAAATTCTTTAGTCTTTTCGCTGAAATACTTTTCCGACAGATACTTCTTCCTGAAGTATTTCTCAAACCATTCCCAAGATAGGTCCTCTTCGTGAATCCCTTTTACATTCTTAAGGTCTTCCCACCAAATGGAAGCATTTCCATTCAAGTTGAAAGTGGCTACTCGGGCCTTCAAGTTTTCTGAGAAGTCATGGACTCTGAAATACTTCTTTAGTCCAAGCAGCCAGGCCTCCGCTTCCTCCCCCTTCTTTATTTCACCATCAAAAGAGGGTGGTTTGGCCTTCTTGAATTCTTCGAGATTATGAATTTTGGAATGCTTTCACTTCTTCTATTGTCTTTGGGCATAAGAACTAGTTCTGCTGCTAGAAGATCCCTCCGAGTCACCAATTTATTTTCTAGAGGAATCATCTGATGCTTGTCCCTTATCTCTGGGGTGGACCTTTCTTGAGGTGCTCTTTCCAGTGTGGCCACTCAAAAGACCACATTTCTGTATCTCAGGTGGACTTCTACTTTTCTTTGTCTGTCATCGGTCCATGTGACTGGTGTCAGGTTCATGTTGCAATTGTCTTTGTATGTCGGATAAACTCTACAGTAAGATTGCATTAATTTTTGTTTTGTTTTCTTTCTCTTTTATCATTCTCTCATTGTCGGCCTTGCAGCTCTGTAGTTTGACCATGAGGCTCCTCACAGTCTCATATAGATCTGGAGGGGACCCTACTGCCCTCCTTTTGTTAGACTCTTTGTCTCTATTGTGGGATCCATCCCCCACTTCTTGGTGAGTCACCATTCTATGCATCTGCAGTTTCCCATGGTTGATCATCCACTTGTGTGTAGGAAAAACACTTGTTGTTAGTCAATATTTATATTTATTCATAACCAATGCATAATTCATATTTTTCAAATGCATACACACCATAGGAATTTTCATTCTTAACTTCAAATTTTGATTAAGGGGTTAAGATAGAGGATTAATCCTTCTAAGAATACTTCAAATGGATTTTCTGTGCAACTCGTTCATGAGCCTAAGAAGGCCAAGTGATGTAACCATGATCTTATACCAATTTTTCACATACCCACTATGGTAACTAAAAATTTTGTCTTTTCTTCGAGGGACAAGATCCCTGAATTCCTACGGGGCCTAGCGCATGCGCCTCTCACAACTTGGGAATTGGAGGGTCAAGGTTCTCGACTTCTCTTTCTCTTAACGCTAATACCTGAAATGAAACACGGGTCTGGCTCCTTCCTCACTAGCACCTTCTACACATAATCGTAGGCCAGACTAATCCCTAGTACTACTCGCAACTCGCTACTTCGCGAGTTGGGGTGTTGAGCCCTCGTGCTCCTCTTTTGCAAAATTCTGAGATATGATAAGTAAATCAATGGGTTGACTATTTTCCAAGCATCAGGTGTCCTTCAGGCGACGCTTTTCTACAGTATGATGCCACGTAGAGGTTCTGATCCAATGGTCCTCCCATGGCTTGGATCCAATGACCATGATCACGTCATGATCTCACAGATCGTGAGTTAGAGCAGTCCTACCCTTAACCACTCCTAGTCGCAAGTCAGTGAAATGCTACTCTACTGCCACATGTTCAGTGCTGACGGACGGCTCTGAATTCTTCAAGATTTTTGGGACATTGTCAAGTCCACTCCCCTACCTCTGCCTAGGTTAAGATCGATGGTTAGTAAAGCCACGATAAGTTATTGGATTGATGGTCCTAGACTAGGGTGGGGCCCATATTAAGCCATCAATTCTAGACCCCCCCCCCCATTAAAGGTAGATAGGCAAAGGGGGTCTGGAATCCAACCTTGAACGTAGATCTGGGCTTTCTAATCCATGTCGTTGAAACATGCACATGCAATTCCAGATCCCCCCCCCCTTCCTCTTTAAAGGTAGAATGGAAAGGGGGCTCCATAATGGAACCCTAGCCGTAAATCTGGGCACGCAGAATCTGGCTGCCCAGATTCGCCCGCCTTTTAATGAAATGCACATTTAGGTGAAACGTTGAGATTTAATCATGTGCCCTCCTTGACGGATGACTACAATCAAATCATGACTTCGTGCATTGTGAGTTTGAACGGTATGTTCTTTGACCTTCTTGTTCTACGAGTCAACGAAATTTTGAGCTCTTGCCATGCGTCCCTTCTGATGGACGGCTCTGAGGATTTCATAACTTGTCTTGGGGACCTTCCTCTAAATCCAACAACTATTAGCCCGCATGCTTCAGATCTGACGGCTTAGATCTGTTTTCCTCATGCACTCACTTCTCGTTGTCTGGACATGGATTTTTGAGGGTCCAGATCTCGCCTCCGTGGTTAATTGAATGATAGTTATCACTCTTCCTCCTTAGCTTGGAATTTCTCTCGTCTGGGAAGGATTCTCTAAGGGTCGAAGGCTTCGACCTTTGATACATTTGTGAGCCCTGTGACCTTGGGTCTCATCTATATTCCCCTTCACTCTAGCTATCTACACTCATCATATCTTGTAAGGACTATAAGCGTCGAGACATTAACGCCTATGCTCCTTCCTCAAATTCAATGGTCGTGATAGACTTTGGGTCCTCCCAAATGGATCTCGTCCGTTCATCTTCCAAATGGAAGGACATTTCCTTTCAATACTTGAATCTTGTTATCTCCTGGTCTTAACGCTTGGAAGAATTCTTCCGCGCACTCCTTACATTCATTTTCCCAGTCTAGAGCTTAAATGGTTCCCGATCGTCGCTTTCCTCGTAGAGAGCCTCTGCGGGTATGCACTACCTCTCTTGAAGTTGATCCACTTTATCCTCGAAGGGACTCAGAATGATAGGGGGTCGATGTGCATGCTGGAAACTACATCTAAGGTCGTCGAACTCATAGTTCGTGACTTCTAGCTTAAGACACTACAAAATCTCAAGTAGACAAGACAACTCTCGATGAAGCGAATTCATGCCCCAAACTTAATCATTTGTACAGAAATCAACTATGATATGTAAATATACACTTGCATCCATTATTGATAGTCTAAAACACTAGGCAATCATTCCACTCAGAAGTCATTATGGCCATATAAACAGGAGCATGTATTCATGATAACTCAATTTAAAATACAAGGCATAAAACACTTATCAGATTCACCAAGCGTGATGCAACTACTGAGAGGGGTGATCATTTCCACCCAACCATAGGCTCAGTGACTCCAAAATGATTTACCACTAGCCACCCCCGAGATAGACCATGATGCTTTGAGATTTAGTCTCCTACTTCCAGCTCAACGGAAGTCCAAGACGAAGGTTACTCTTCTTCTCCTAATACAGAAAATGATTCTAGGATGAAGGTTACTCTCCTTCTCCTATGCTCAGAACTCCCTCTATTTCCATAGTTTCTCCAGTTCTCTTCTGCAATCCCTGTCACACGTGCTCTCTCTCTCTCTCCACACTTCCTTTCTTGCCTCTTTCTGCAAGATTGCGTGTGGTGTGAATTTTCCCATTTGTGGTCAGGTCTGAGAGATTTTTACGGATGGGTGGTTCACCCCCATCCCCTCATTAACTCTTGAGGAGCCTCCCCACCTACCGATCTGATGGGAAATTCATTCCAGGGTCAGAGAGTTGCTTTGGTCTTTGAGCAAGTAAAAACCTGTACAATACTGGCTCGGTGGAAGTTAACGCAACCATTCTAGGTCCCTTCCACCACCTCTCAATAGCCATCATGGTCTCTTTTAGCACATCCCCCTCTCAAAAGTTATGCAACACATATTCATAGAATAATTTACATTCATTGACCTTTTATACAAAGGTCCCTCAAATCAAACATTCACATCTTTGATTTTCCCATAGTTCTTGGCCAATATAGTTATTTTTACAGTCTGGGGGAAACATGGTGTTACAATGCCACCCTGTACCATTAGTTAGTTGGTAGCCTCTTATACTTGACTCATACCCATCCTGATCTTTCCTTTGTTGTTGGTCTTTTTGCTGGGTATATGCAAACACCCCATGAAATCCATTGGAAAGTAGCTAAAAGGATACTTCGCAATGTTTGTGGTACAGTTAAGTTCAATATACATTATAGTTCAGGGGGTACTCCTTTATTGGTTTGCTTTACTGATTCAAATTGGGTCGGTGACCCTAATGATTGGAAGTCAACTGTAGGTTATGTTTTCAGCCTTGCTTCAAGACCTGTCACTTGGGCTTGTAAGAAACAACAGGCTATTTCACTTTCTTCAGCAGAACTAGAGTACCGAGCAGTGGTAAATGCAAGTCGGGAAGCCTTGTGGCTTTGACATATCCTTTCAGAGTTTGGATTTCAGCAACAATATCTAACCAACCTTTGGTGAGGCAATTAGAGTGCCATCAAGCTCTCCAAAAACCCATTTCAACATCATCACAACAAGCACATCGAGCTACACATGCACTTCATCATAAATCTCATTCATGATCAAGATATTGAAGTGCTCTTTTGCCCTACATAAGATCAAGTTGTAGACATTTTCCCAAAGTCTCTTACAGAAGCAAAGTTTTCCAAACTTCGATCTATGTTAGGAGTTCATGAAGTTGTCATTAAGGGGGTATAGGCTCTAATGCTTCCTTCCTTCTCATATTGTGTCACTATTGAAAATCCTTCAATCTTATACCAAGTTGTTCTTAAGGGGGGATGTTAGGATATTTAGACACTTAGGAGTTATTTAAGATCTACTTGGTCTAATGTGTCATTAGGTAGAAGTGTGTTTATTTAGTATGCATTAGTATGCATTTGTAGTTAGGAAATCCGACGGTCACAATATGTTCCCGACATAGAGTGATCTGACGGTTCATGTTCTCCTCGATCTTAACAGCCATTAATCTATGTCTTAACACTCGTTTGATCCATGATCTCTATTTAAAGAGAATGGAGGGTCATTTGTCGATGATCGATTATGAGAAACTCTCTTGTAAAATCTCTTTGTAATCTTTTTCTTTTTTCATTAATAAACTGTTCCAAGTGGCCGCATTGGCTGGGGTCGTGGATGTTTCCCTGTAGGGGTTTTAACACGTGAAAACATCGAGGTGTTGATATTTGATATGGTTATGTGAGTGGTTACTGAAGGTGTTCGTCCTCTGTTGGAATACCTATGTTTTCGAATATATTTACTGTGAAGCTCGACACACTTGTATTTTTCCTGAGCACATGTTGTGTCTTAGCAGTTGGTTGTTTCTGCCAACAAAGTTGCTTGGCTAAGCATGTCTTTCTTCCATATTCTATGTCCTCACCCATTTTATGTTGTTACCATCACCTATGCATTAGCTGAATTTTGTTGTTGACATCACCTGTGTTTGTTTGACTTAAGAGTTGAATTGTAGAAGCATGTTGTCATGCCTATGAGAAACTCTCCCTAGGTGAGAGAGTTTGTTGGGGAAGTGAGTTCTTCTGGAGGGATTCCCATAGAATCTACAGTACTCCGAGACTTCCAATCTAGCATGTTGTTGAAGGCAAAGGAAAGGGAGGTGTAGCAGTCGATGATCTTGCAATAGTGAAGGTGTACACTCCCAGGGTGGGACTGGCGTGTGGGGAATGAGGGTCTGTGGGTTGTGGGTGTAAGTGGATCCTGGGAGAAAATCCTTCCTGTTGATATGTGTGACTTTCATTTCATCCTTGCCAAGCCTAGGAATCCCTTTCCCAGTGGATTTTAGTCCCAGCTTGGGGGTGTTACACATTATTTTTTTCATCCCTATGACCATTAGTGATGTAAACCTATCTGTTGCCTTCAAAGGGGTCAGTGGCATGAGTTCCTGAAGAGAGAATGGAGAAGAACTTTTCCTGAGAAAAGAAGTTGCATTTTCCTGTGTAAAAACCTTATAAAAAGGGAAGTTCGCAGGCTGCCTATGTATTAGGGTGCCAGAATGCCTGATTCTCACAGGCTGCATCATAGCTAGGGTGCGAACAGTTCGCAGGTTGCACAATAAGTAGGGTGTGAGAATGCTTACACATGGGAAAAACAAGCGTTTTCTCGAATCTTCTAGAAGGAGAAACTTCCATGGTGAGGTGGCATCCAAATGGTTTGGATCTTACTCGCTTTCATGATTTAGTGGGATCATCCTAACCTCCTCACCTTATC
>ML777741.1:949157-967645 GCA_009831015.1 Picea engelmannii
GTAATCTCTCTTTCACATTTAATATGATATAGTAATATGATTCTTTCCTATAAAGCTTGTTGTGTTTTATTGTATGATTCCTTGATCACATACATAGGTTTATATTGAGTTTATGCTATTACTATCACTTTGGTTGGTTGCGTATTTTTGTAGGATTCATCATTGTATGAGCATTGGAATGGAGCTAGGATGGTGATGGCGAGAGGAAGCGACATTTAAACGGTATGTCACTCATCCCTCTTTAGTTAGTAAATTCAATATCTAAAACTTAAGGAAAGCGTCATGTTCTGGTGTGTTTTGTTCTAGATCCAGGTGGATCTAGGGAGATCAGTTAGTGTCTGCACCTACCGATTAGTCCGATAACAGGGGGTAACCCACTACTGAGCATGATGAGTAGCGTGGTCTAAGGCTGGGAGGTTCGTGGAAGGTTTGCACGCAGTTGGTGGTCATCAATTAAAATACAAGTACCCATTTCTCTATTCATTTACATGTTTTGTGTTGTATATGTTGTTATATTTATGGTTTTGTCTGTGATTATTGTATGTATGCTTTTACTGTTATTTTTGCATTAAATTGTGTGATAGAAACACGTAATTCATCTGTTAAATATTGGTATGTGTGATTGTCGCTTCTGCAATAATATGTCTATGTACAAAATGTTAATGTCTAGTTAAAATTTCATTAGAAATATATACATATATAGATGTGTATGCTCGAGCATGTTAGTTTTCTGAGGTGATTTTGCTTGGCTTGTTGGTTTACAACCGAGGAGGTCACAAAATTGGTATCAAAGAGAAAGATGTTCCCACTCTAGAGTTGCCCGACCTATTGGGTGGTTGGGGACGTGAAAAAATGGTATCAGAGACATGGGTTTGGCACTGAGCCTAGATGGGCCATGCTAGTGGTTAATGAGACAAGGATTTCAGAGTGAATTGTTGTCGAAAGGAACAAAACTCAAAGTTCAGAGTGTCCCTGGGTGCCAAGAGAATCCCTTGGGCGTGTTATGAAGCTCATGAGGTATAACAGTTTATGGAATGGAAATAGAGAAATAAGCTACCATAACCATTGTGTTGGGCCTCAAGGTTTGAAATTGGACCATAGGATATGTTCGAGAGAAGGAAGACCCTTCACATTCGTTAGATCTAGAAAAGGTGCAAAAAAGTTAAACCCCTAAGTCCTTCGGACTTGGCAACTTTGACAACGTTTATTTGTTATAAGAAAAGAGATTGAATCCTGAAGTTCTGAAGTTATAGAGAGGATACACACCATATATCTAGGGAGAAATGCTTGACCATTGGGTCATTCGAAGAAAGAACAAAACCATTAGATCAATCTAAGAGAAGAAAGTAAGGCGCAATGATGAAAACCAAACCTCAATCATCAGATCTATGCACAAGTGATTGTGAGCCATAGATCTCACAACAGTTCGGGATTTCGGGAGAAACAAAGTATGATAAGGTAAAACCTTCTAAAACCCAAATTCCCGAAGTGACATGGAATGATGATGTCACCCAGGGTGATGTGGATTTCCCTAGTCCTACCATGTTTCAGTGAGAATGTAAATTTGACAACCCTAGTGTACCAAAAGAAATCTGACACATGGGGCCACATGCCACCACCTTAATTGTTGACAGTTGTACCATGTGGACCCAGAAGGTAAAGTAAATCAAAAATTCAGAGTTTGGGATATTTGAGGAATGCAAGTGTAAAATATTTTGATGTCCATAAGTGACGTGGCGTGCTGATGTCACCAAGGATGACGCAAACACATGGGATGTATCCCACATGTTAGTGAGTTAAGAACCTATAGAGGATAACCACTTCAGAGGAAAGTGGGGTTGCATGGGTTTATAACTCCCAAAGGCCGAAGCATCAGAGTCATTGTGACCGTTGATAGTTGTGGATGCATGTCAGAAGATCTGACACTCTGCAGGTTTGTGGCATTGAAGACTTGGAAACACCTGAAGCCCGAAAATCTAAAGCATGTTGTAAGCACATGTTGGATTAGCATTTGGTCCCAACCATTGTCATATGTGATTTAAGTAATGAATAAAAGGGGCTAGCACCAAATGGTGAATTGTTGCAGAACATAAAAGGGCTTAGATATATAATCGTGGGGATTCTTGATCGACACAGACCCGCCAAAAATAGAGTCTGATATTCTTTTTGTTGATATATATTGTTTAAATTACTCTGGAATATTATTAAAAAATGATATCCTGAAAAAAATCGGTTGACTACACACTTTTGCAGAGTTACCTATTGTCAGAACAGACAATATTGTTACATTGTGCAGAGAGATGGCGAAGGAACAGGATTCTTACTGTTTGGAGGATGAACTTAGAGGAATGGATGTCCATTTGGGAATTGAAGGAACAAACTCCAATGTGCATGGAGAATAAATAGATAAGGAACTGAGCATGATGAAAATCATCAGGAATTTGCAAAACGATGTCCAAATTAACCAGGCAAATAACAAAAGGATTATGAGAGCCAAGGAGAAACAGCGAGACTTCAATATGAATTTGATTCAGATCTTGGAAAGAATTGAATATAAGTTGGATACGGAAAGTGGATCCAGTAAATCAGGAAGTCACATGACCCTTGATGAGGAAAGAAGAGGAAGAAGTGATAGCAGACATCACCAACACTTCCAAAAGCATTCCCATAAGAGAGCACACGGTATTTCAAGTCCATCCCCTATCAAGAAGCATAGGAGATCTGAAATGGATGAACTAAAGGGTGAAATGAATAAGATAAATCCTCCTACATTTGATGGAGAGAACAAGAAATATGAATATGTTGAGGCATGGCTGCTAGGCATGAGGAAATATTTCCAACTGTAGAATTATTCTTCTCATGCAGAAGGAAGAATTTTCATCTATCAGCTAAAAGGAAAGGCGTCCATATGGTGGGATCATCTTGTGCAAGTGAAACATGTCAGCGAAAATAATGTTACATGGAGGGAATTCAAGAGAAATTTTGAAAAGAAGTACTTAACTAAGAGGTATTATAACAAGAAAATGAAAGAGTTCTTTGAACTCAATATGGAAAGTATGTCCATTGATGAGTATGAAAGAAGATTCTTGGAGTTCCTTTAAGTATGTCCCCTTCATCAAGGATGAGATAGTTAATATTAAAAGGTATATGAGTGGGCTGTCATCTTTCATTAGTGTTAAAATCCAATATGATGATCATGAAACTAAGGAAGAAACCATAAGGAGAGAAAAAATTGTATATGATCAACAAAAAGGGAAGCCTACCTTCAAAAAATCTTGGGAAGACAAGAAAAAGTTTAAAAGGGAACAGAGGCAGAAAGGGAACAAACCACCATTTTTAGAAATAGTCCTCAAGGAAAACCAGTTTTGAGAGAGCCCAGGATGACTGAAGTAGGTGGGGAAAGTCCAAGGTATACACCTATGGAATGTTGCAGTTGTAAATGAGATCATAGATATAGAGTGTTGGGTATGTGTTATATTCTTTGCACAAGTAGTAGTGTTTGAGAGTATGCGTTGGGCACGCAGGGGGGTTAGAGGGGGGCAGAGCCCCACGCGTTGGGGTTCGGGGCAGTGCCCCCGGAAAAAAAAAATTCTGCCTTGGGAAACATCTCATGTATTTAGGTGGTTTTTTCGGCACATGGTTTTTGCCAATGGTTTTCTATTTCCGGTTAAGTAATTAGGGTTTTGGACTAATCCAGGTCATTGGGTTAGGGTTTTGCATGTTGTTGGCTCCTATATGTATATTGTATTATAAACAATGTAACACAATGAATGAATATAATATATGTTGGTTTTCCCGGTTTGGGTTTCCAGGGGAAAAATCTCTATGTAATGTTTGTATTTTCCATTGTCTCTTTTATGTTCTTTTCTGAATATCTATTTACAATAGACATTGTACAAGGTTAGAATTTACATTTGGTATCAGAGCTTTATTGGCTTCGGGGGAACTCCTTTGTGGTCAAGGGTTTGGCTCGGGACTATGATAAGCCTTGTTACAGTGGGAGATTTGTGGTATTGTTTTTCAGGTGAAAATAAATGGCAAGCAATTCGAAGATGGAGATCGAGAAGTTTAATGGGAAAATATTTGAGCTGTGGAAGATCAATATGGAAGATATTTTGGTGGACAGAGATCAGTGGATCGTGGTAGATCTAGGTACTACACCTACAGGAACTTCTGTAGATGACTGGAAAAAGATGGATCAGAAGGCAAAGAGCACAATCCGACTGTGTCTCTCCGATTCAGTATTACTGAATGTGTCAGAGGAAGCTACAGCCAAGGATTTATGGGAAAATTTGGGGAAGTTGTATCAGTCTAAGTCCCTGGTAAATAAACTATTCCTGAGAAAGAAGCTATATAACTTGAGGATGAGAGATGGAGACTCGGTGGCAGAGCATTTGAACGCCTTCAATACTGTGGTAAGTCAATTAGTATCTGTTGAGATTAAAATTTCAGATGAAGATAAATGTATCAGTTTGTTGTGTTCTTTACTAGATTCGTGGGATAGTCTGGTTGTGGCCATAGGTAGTAATACAACTTCTTTGAAGTTTGAAGAAGTGGTCTCATCCTTGTTGTCGGAGGAGATGAGACAAAATAATATGGAAGGACATAACACATATGCATTATTTGCAAGAGGATGTTCCCAAGAAAGAAATAGATCTAATTTCTCAAGTGGGAGATCTAAGTCTAAGGGTAGATATAAATCTCCTGGAAAGTTTGTAAGGGTATGTTGGAGGTGTGGAAAAGAAGGGCACTACAAGAAGCAGTGTATATCCAAAGTCGAGAAAAAGAAGGGATTTGAAGAATATTATTCTATAGAAGAAAATACTTCCAAGGAAGAAGGAGGGGATGTGTACTTGGCCTCTTCAAGCAGACATGTAGATCATGAGGCATGGTTGATTGAATCTGGTGCATCCTTTCATATGACTCCCCACAGGGAGTGGTTCTGCGAATATGAAAAGTATGATGGAGGTAATTTTTTCTTAGGTAATGATTCAACAACCAGAATCATAGGAAGAGGAAGGGTCAAGTTGAGACCCATAGATGGAAGGATTAGAACACTGTCTGGTGTTCTACACATCCCAGGTGTGACCAAAAATTTGATTTTTGTAAGAAAAATGGAAGATGCAGGGGTAAAAACAATTTTTGAAAAGGGAACTTGAAGGATGGTTCGAGGAGCAATGGTGTTGATGAAGGGAGTTTGGTTTGGAACTCTGTATAAGATGCTAGGAAGCACTATTAGTGATGGGTATAATAGCTCCATTGTTCCTGATATTAGAGTTGAATAATAAAGAACTCCTACAGTCTCTGGAGAAAAGGTTATGTTGTGGCATCAAAGACTGGGGCATATCGAAGAGAAGGGTCTTTGATTACTACACGGTAAAGGTATGGTTGAAGGTATGTCTAACTGCTCTCTGGATTTTGATTTTTGTGAACATTTTCTATATGGGAAGCAAAATCGAGTAAGATTCCCCTCTGGTGCAACGAGGGCAAAAGGAATTTTACAACTATTTCACAGTGATGTGTTTGGACCTGTGTCGGTCCCATCATTGGGAAAATCTATGTACTATCTCTCATTTATAGATGAATTATCGAGGAAAACTTGGATATATTTCCTCAGGAAGAAATCTGAATTCTTTGATAGGTTTAAAGAGTTTAAGGCTCTTGTTGAGAATCAAACAGAGAAAAGAATTAAGGTGCTGAGAATGGATAATGGCAGAGAGTTCTACGGGAATGAATTTGAAGAATTTTGTAAGAAGTGTGGTATAGCAAGGTAGAAGACTACTCCATATAAACCTTAGCAGAGGCATTGGGTTAGTGGTGTCAGGTTAGGGAAATAATTTTGTGTAGAGTCAGTGGGTACTGCATGTTATCTGGTCAACAGATCACCCTCATCATCATTGGGTGACAAGACTCCACAAGAGGTATGCACTGGTAAGGAACCTTCTCTCACACATCTTAAGGTATTTGGCTGTGATGCATATGTTCATGTTCCAAAGGAAAACAGGAATAAGCTAGATAAGAAGGCTGAAAAATGTATATTTTTTGGATATGAAGATGGTCTCAAAGGTTATAAGCTTTGGAACCCAGAAACTAAGAAGGTAGTGTATAGCCGAGATGTGGTATTTAGAGAAATGAAGGATGTTGTTAAAGAGGAATTCCTACCAAGTAAGGAAGAACCAGAGAAGATAGAGTTTGATTTAAAGGATGATGAAGCAGAATCTACAGAAGAACATGAATCAGAAGAAGAAGATCCTGATACTCCAATATTGAGGAGATCAGATCAAGAAAGAAGGCTATCAGAAAGGTATAGTCCATCTGATTTTTGTTCAAACTTTGCTTTGTCTATTATTGATGATGATCCTAGAACTGTCAGGGAGGCAGTGGATTCAGAGGATGGAAATCTCTGGAAAAGGGCCATGGAAGAAGAAATGGCATCTTTGGATAAGAATGAGGCTTGGGATCTAGTGGAGTTTCCAACTGGAAGAAAGCCCATTGGCAGCAAATGGGTATTTAAAAAGAAGTTGAATGCATAAGGAAAAGTGGAGAAATACAAAGCTCGGTTAGTAGCAAAGGGTTATTCCCAGGTTGAGGGAATTGATTTTGGTGAGATTTTTTCTCCTATTGCCAAGTTAACCTCTATAAGATTATTTTTATCTGTTGTTGTTGCATTTGATTTTGAAGTAGAACAGATGGATGTGAAGACAACATTCCTGCATCAGTATCTGGAAGAAGAAATCTTTATGATGCAACCAGAAGGTTATGTTGTGAAAGGAAAGAAGGAGATGGTATGCAAGCTGAAAAAGTCCCTGTATGGTTTAAAACAATCACCAAGGATGTGGTATCAAAAATTTGATACGTATATGATGGGACTTGGCTTCACAAGAAGAAAAGAGGATCACTATGTGTATTCTAAATTAATTTGTGATCATTTGATTTATTTTGTCTTGTATGTGGATGACATGTTGCTGATAGGAAACAACAAGGAGATTATCAAGGATGTGAAAACTCAGTTGTCCTCTAAATTCGACATGAAGGATCTTGGTGCTTCAAATTTCATTTTGGGCATGGAAATTAAAAGATATTGAAAAAGGAGGAAACTCTAGTTAAATTAGATAAAATATGTCGAGACAATATTGCAGAGGTTTAATATGCAGGCATATAAACTGGTCAAGGTTCCTATTCCTGTTGGTGTAAATTTATCTGTGGATCAGTGTCCCAAGACACATGAAGAAGAGGAGGACATGTCTCATGTTCCATATGTGAGTGCAATTGGTAGTTTGATGTATGAAATGGTTTGTACTAGACCATACATTGCACATGCAATGGGAGTTTTGAGCAGGTATATGTCAAAACCAGGGAAGGAGCATTGGACATAAATAAAAAGAGTTTTCAGGTATTTGCGTGGCACTGCTAGCTATGGATTGTGCTATGAAGGAAGACTGGGATTGGATAGAGTGGTTGATATACATGGCTTTGTGGATGCATACTGGGCTGTAGATTTGGATCGTAGGAGATCTACAAGAGGGTATGTGTTTAACCTGTTCGGAGGAGCAATAAGTTGGATGAGAAAAAGACATGTTGTAGTGGCACTTTCAACTACAGAATCTGAATACATGGCAGCCACTCATGCAAGTAAGGAAGTAGTATGGTTACAAATATTGTGTTCAGGTATTGGGTTGGTACAACAAGCTATAAGGATAGAGTGTGACAGTCGAGTGCAATTTTCCTAGCAAAGAACCCTGCTTATCATTCAAAGACAAAGCACATTGATGTTCAATATCACTTTGTGAAAGACATGATTGAAGAAAAGAAAGTATCATTGATGAAGGTGGACACTTTGAAGAATTTTTCAGACTCATTAACAAAATATGTGATCACTGAGAAGTTCTCTTGGTGTAGAGGATCCATGGGCATTGCTCCCTTGGATTTTTGACTATGTAACCTTGTAACCCCCTGCATGCAAAGAAAACAACAAGTGGAGAATGTTGGGTATGTGTTATATTCTTTGCAAGAGTATTAGTGTTTGAGCATATGAGTCAGGTGCACAGGGGGGAGGAGCCCCCCACATGGGGGTCCGGGGGCAGTGCCCTTGGAAAAAAAAAAATCTTCCTCAAGAAACGTGACACCTACCTCGAGAAACGTGTCATGTATTTAGGTGGTTTTTTCGGCACATGGTTTTTTCCAATGGTTTTCTATTTCCAGTTAAGGAGTTAGGGTTTTGGACTAATCCAGGTCATTGGGTTAGGGTTTTGGATGCCGCTGGCTCCTATCTGTATATTGTATTGTAAACAATGTAACACAATGAATGAATATAATATATGTTGGTTTTCCCGATTTGGGTTTCCAGGGGAAAAATCTCTATGTAATGTGTGTATTTTCCATTGTATCTTTTCTGTTCTTTTCTGAATATTTGTTTACAATAGACATTGTACAAGGTTAGATTTTGCATAGAGATTGTCCTCACAGAAGTGACAAAGTGAGAGTTTTTCACAATGTTCAGCAAGGAGAAATGGTAGAGAACATGGGAAGAAGACTACCAAGGATCTATTCAGCCCTGGACAACAAGCAAGTTAATTTTCAATCACACATGATTGAATTCGAAGGTATGATCGATAACCATACCCTTACTATTTTAATTGATTCAGGGGTTAGTTGATGGGTATTCTATATGCACTAAATCCCTCAATTAAACTGTCAACCCGAGGTAAGTAAACTTAGAGTTGTAGCAATGTATATGCCAAGGAAGAAAAGCTAATGGAAGTATGGTCTAACTAAAGGGATGATCTATTTAAGGATTACTCTACTTAAGAAATGACTCTTTCATTTTTATCAATTAGCAAATCCTATTAATGAGCTTGAACTATTTACCCTAAGAATCTTCAAACAATGGATTGATGGATTATTTCTAAAGAAGAAAATCATAACCTACTTTAAACAAGTTAATCTATTCAACCTAATGAGCAACAACAACTAAATTTCTTTTGATCTTTTATCTTTAAGCAAGTAAGAAAACAAACAACTAACCTATCAAGACTATTTCAACAAGTAAACTCTATTCTTAAAACAAAACTCATAATCATTTCTATTTTGCAAAGGAGAAATCTTAACCTACTTAATCAAAAAACATCATGACCGTATTCAGTTTCTAATTAATCAAAACTATTCTTAATTTGTGATAATAGAAAAACAGAATTCAAAGATGATGATTATGTCTTCGGTATCG
This sequence comes from Picea engelmannii, assembly GCA_009831015.1. Taxonomy (NCBI): domain Eukaryota; kingdom Viridiplantae; phylum Streptophyta; class Pinopsida; order Pinales; family Pinaceae; genus Picea; species Picea engelmannii. The sequence continues at coordinate 958,381 of ML777741.1, forward strand.
AATAACATCATGATGGAATCTGACTATTAATGATAAATCAAGAGGAATTAATTCAATGTTGAATTCTACAGAGAAATGGAAAGTGTGAATCAAGCAATCTAAAGAAAGCTTTTCCATCATAGAAGCAACACTAAGTATCCTGAAAATCCATGTGTTCTCTAAATTTCATGCATCAATCATCAATGAAAAAACACTCTTATACTAATTCAAGCACACTCTTATGCTAACTCAAGAAAATTTACAACCTTATAAACTTATGACTAAAAAATCTTAATTCAAATCCAATCTTCTAATTAAAATTGCAATTCAAATCTATAACTGAGATTTTATAAATTAAACTAGGCTAATCTTGTCATTAAAACTCAGATTTCAAATTAGAATGCTTGTGGAAATATAACCCCCAAATCTATTCCTATCCTAGCATGCTAAAACTAGATTAATAAACCAAATAGATCCATGAAAAAATAACTGAACTGAGAGCTAAATCTAGCTTGATTACAACTAATAAAACTTGCAATTATTATCCATCAAAGCTTGCAAAAGAAACTATGTCTACACTAATCCTTTGTTTTAAATACTACTCTGTTTTAATTTGCAGAAACCAATTTAAGACTTCAATACATCATCTAAGTTAGTAGCCTATAAGCCAATTGTTAAGAAATAAGAAACATAGCATAACAAATAACCAACTCCTATAAGCAATCTGCAAAAGATGAATTAGACAATTAAATTACAATCAACATGCACAATAATTAAAACTACGAAATACATACATCAAAGAAACGAAGTAAACTATAACTAATCAAATAAAACACACGATATATCTATCTATACAGTCACCCATACCATTGACACCCCCCCAGCAGGTCGTGGATACTCTTCAACAACAAAACACAGGCTCAAATAAACATGATTCTATTATTAATTAAAAAATGCAGTCTGAACACAAGTTTGCAAAATATGTCTGAATTACACAATGAAACTTCTTATTAAAAATTTTGTTTGTGGTATTTCTACTGCTAGTGGTATTTATAGGTGAATTACAGTTCGATAGGTCGACCACTGGAAGGGTCGACCTCCTCTAAAAATGGCAATTCCATTAAATGCGCTCTAACGATTTTAGCTCCTAGAAAATCTGTGAGCCACTCAGCGATAAGCATAACTGCCTAATCTGAGATGTCATGATCTCTATAGCTGGAGGCCACAAGGGGGCACAAAACCAAATTCATTGATTTTCCCATCACAGGACGCCAATGTACCAACCGCCAACTCCTCTGCACTCTGAGTGCTAGATCATGTGTCAGATAGAGTGTCGGATCGCGTACCAGATGGGATGTTGGATGAAGTGTCAAACGAGGTACCAGATGGAGGATCGGATTTCAAATTCTCCCTGTTACACACAGATCATGCATTAGATCCTTATAAACATCAAACCGAATTGAATTTAGCTCAGAATCACTATAAAACATTGATTACACATACCTGATATAAATCCATGATGAATTGATACAAAATCCTTTGAAAATGCCTTCAAAATGGTCAATAGAATATATAATATCGATGCAAAAAGGATTCAACGATCGCAATAAAACAATTAAAATATGAGCCCAACATTACCCCCATGCCTAAGTATTTGTAGGTCCCACTGCAAACAAAAATGAGTCACCCAACATGACTAGACTTACGAAGGAGGGGGTGGATTAGCTTTAGAATATTCTCCCTCTTGTCCTAAAGACTTTGTCTTGGACCTCTTATGATGTTTCAATTGTTCCAGGAGGCTATGATTGTCATTGGTCATTTGATCAACCAATCGTTGGAGAGAATTCACTTTTTCTTGCAATACTGCATTATCGTGATGGAGATGCCTATCTATAGTCTTTCTCTCTTCCAACTGTTGAAGCAACTGAGCATTTTCTTATTGTAATTTTTCAATAACTTGAGTATGATTAGATGTTTCAGAGGAGGGCTTGGATCGCTTTATAGATATAGAGGGTCTTGTTGATACTGAGAGGGGGGTGAATCAGTATCAAGTACAATTTAAAAACCATTTCAACTTATACTTAAACCATTCAACTATCCAATGAGAAATGAAAAATAGTATAAGAGTTACACCAATACACCATGCACAATATATGAGAAATAATCAATAGTTATTGTTCAAGGGAAGTAATGAATTCCAAAGGTAGCTCCAGGTTCCAAATATAAAGGGAGGGATAAACCTCCAAAAGGAAGATACAATCCTCCAATATCAAGAGAGGGTTGACCTCTCCATCCTTGCACCTTCCTTCCACCCAAGAATATATGAGAGATAATAAAACTTTACATTAAATCATCACCATCAACTAACCATCACATAGAACCAGATAATGCTTTTTGAGATTTCTTCAAGTTCTTCAATTCTTCACTTCTTAGAATACTCTGATCCTGTAGATAATACAACTCAATGTATTCTCTGAAACTCCTCCAATTTTCACTCCTTGAATCCTCCTCAAAAAGAAGTTATAGAGAGAATGGTAGACCTTATTCAATTCTGGTTTATTCAAGAGAGTGAACTTGTACAAAATTCCCCACACTCAATATTTAACATCAATTTATGAAATTCGTAAAAAAGAAACTACAACCCGTACTATTTCCAATGAAATTGGTCTCACTTCATTTGGATTCTCTATGAAGAAGTTATGATTGTTTTACTCGGAACACTTGTTTATGACTAGCTTCAGGACTAGTAAAAAACCCTATCTTCCATAGAGTGTATCTCCAAAACTATAGTGAATAAAGAGATGAAATTTTTACCATAGGTACCTAGATATGTATTCTCAATACCATACCAATTTCACCATCTGAATCGTTCTAGAAAACATTTTATAGAAAAAATGGTAAGATGACCTGTAAATAACGTACCTTAGAACACATCACCAAAAGACTTCATCCTCCCTTAAAATCCGGCCTTCTCTACTTCAGATTTCCTCTAAAATTTGACTTGTGTGTGTAAAATGAATTTATAATGAAATGTATTTATACCCTTTATGTCACTTCCTTTTAACATTAGGGTCGACCTGACACTTTCTTATTTTTTAATTCTTTTCTTTAATTATCTTTAGGGCAGACCTGTACTTCCTTCTTCAATTCACTTTCTCATCTTCAAAAATTAATTTCTCTTCAACCATGAGGATCCATGTGAGGTGCCACCTACCATTGGAAACAACATGATGTATACTATCCACCCATGGGTGTTGTGTCTGCATGTGCACTGCCATTCATGTCCAAATACCTTCAACAATCTTGCAGTCCAAAACAAATGACTAGGGTTGACATCAATGACAACAACCAATCTTCCAACAATTTCCCCCTTTGTCCTTGATGGAAAGACTCATGATCCCCCTGTCATCATGAGCCCAATTTCTCTCCCCCTTTTACATCAATGGCAAAGGTTAGGGCTTCTCCCCCTGAGTTTAATGACAAAAGGTAACTCTTCTTTAGGGATTCTCCCCCTGAACATATAACACTTAATAACACTTCATTTTTATGGTATCTTTCTTCCTTGGAGCTTTTTCATGGATTTAGGACGTATATGTTACTTGGTATTCTTATTGTAGTGGCAACCAATCTTCCTGAATCTTCTTCTTTGATTTTTCATTTTTGTTAGTCAAACATGAGAGTATATCCTTGATCCCACATTTTACTAACATTGAGTAGATTATGCTTCCAGTCTTCAACCAATGGGACATTCTTTTCTTTTACATTTTTGCTTCCAATCTCTACTACACCTTTTCCAATAATTTTGACAGACGATTCATTTCCAAATGAAACATTTCCACCCTTTCTCTTCAAGTTGATGAATTTCTCTTGATCCCCGATCATGTGTGAAGAACATCCACTGTCTATGTACCATTCACCTTCTTCTTTACATTCTTCAGCGTTCAATGCTATTAGACAATCTTCGTTGTTTGGAATCTCTTTCCTTCTCCATACTATGGTTGTCATAGGGAAATATTCATTCATATATCTACAATCTCGTGCTTCATGACTGAGATAATTACATTTATAACATGCAATATTTTTGTTCATCAATGGGAAAAATTAATTATAACTTTTGTTGACAAATACACGATTATTTCCATATCTTCTATTTACCCCATTCATGTTTCTTGCATAGTTGTTCCTTTCATTGATTCTACAATTAATTTCCTTCTGTCCAAAATGTTTGCAAGTATAACAATGACTAGGAAAGAAATTTTGATACCTGGGAGTAAGTGACCTTCTTTGTGATGTAGTCCATATGGGTTCATGATCTACTCTTCTGTAGTTTCCTTCATATTGATTGAAGCTTCTTTGATTCCTGAAGGTAGGAGGTCTTCTTGGATATTCATCTCTTTTGTAATCATTTCTTCTTTTTGGTATCCTGGTCCACTTCTCATCAACTATATGTGTAGCTCTTTCTTCAACCTTCTTGTTGGTTTTTTCATTTTCTTTGTATGAAGTTTCACCCATGCATTCAAGATGTGTTAAGTCTTTTGGAACTTGAGAGTTTATTAAGCTCTTCCTCAATGAAACAACTTCTTGTTCAAGTTTCTCACAATCTTCTTTTTTCTTCATCATTTGGACATTCCTTACTTCTCCTATTCTTCTTGCTTCTTCGAGTAGAGTTTTCAAGGAAATCATTTCTTCTCTTAGTTTATCAAAGTCTTCTAATTGTTTCTTCAAGATTAAAACTATCTTTTCACAAATACCCAATTCACTTCTTAGTTTTATATGCATGTCTTTGAGCTTGCTATTTTCAATCTCAACATGCTTCAATTTTTTAATATTCTCATCTTCTTGTTGAATCATTTCTACTTCATGATTTGATTCTTCTTCATTGGAATTTTCTTTTGAAGTTTCATATCTTTCAAACCTTGGATGAGGACATTCAAATTCAACATGTCCTACTCCTTCACAATTGAATAAAAAGAACCGACCTCTATTTGCTTCTTTGAAATCTGAGATGTTGTAATTTGCTTCAACTTATTCTCTTTTTCTTATGCTTTTTCCCTTGCATAAAGGTCTTGTAGCTTGTCCCAAATCTCTTTTTCTGATGCACATGATCCCACCTTGGATTTCTTTGAATCTTTCAATCCGTCCAGGATGGTATCTATTGCCAATTTGTTGTTCATTTTTGCTTCCTTCTGAGCTGTAGTCTTTGTTTTCTTCAAAGCATCGTATCCTGAAGCAACTAAGAACCAAACATCTGCCCCAAGAGTTTTAAAGTAAGTTTCCATTCTATTACTCTAGTATTCATAATTTCTTCCATAAAATGGTGGAATCCCATTTGGAATGTTGTCTTCCATTTTTGCTTAGGATCTTCCTTCCACTAGTTAAGCTGTATTGAAGGTAACCCGCTCTGATACCAATTGTTGATACTGAAAGGGGGGTGAATCAATATAAAGTACAATTTAAAAAAAAAATCAACTTATACTTAAAGAATTCAATTATATCCAATGAGAAATCAACAATATTATAAGAGTTACACCAATACACCACAATACACCATGCACAATATATGAGAAATAATCAATAGTTATTATTGTTCAAGGGAAGCAATGACTTCCAAAGGTAGCTCCAACTTCCAAATATAAAGGGAGGGATAAACCTACAAAAGGAAGATGCAATCCTCCAATATCAAGAGAGGGTTGACTTCTCCATCCTTTCCCCTTCATTCCGCCCAAGAATATATGATAGATAATAAAACTTTACATTAAATCATCACCATCAACTAACCATCACATAGAACCAGATAATGCTTCCTGAGACTTCTTCAACTTCTACAATTATTCACTTATTAGAATAATATGATCCTGTAGATAATATAACTCAATGTATTCTATGAAACTCCTCCAATTTTCACTCATTGAATCCTCCTCAAAAAGAAGTTATAGAGAGAATGGTAGACCTTATTCAATTCTGGTTTATTCAGGAGAGCGAACTTGTATAGAATTCTCCGTGCTAAATATTTAACATCAGATTCTTAAATTCACAAACAAGAAACTACAGCCCCTACTCTTTCCAATGAAATTGGTCTCACTTCATTTGGATTCTCTATGAATAAGTTATGAATTTTTTACTCGGAACACTTGTTTATGACTAGCTTCAGGACTAGTCAAAAACCCTATCTTCCATAGATTGTATCTCCAAAAATGTAGTGAATAAAGAGTTGAATTTTTTACCACATGTACCTAGATATGTCTTATCAATACTATACCAATTTCACCATCTGAATCATTCTAGAAAAAAAATTTATAGAAAAAATGGTAAGATGACCTGTAAATAACATACCTTAGAACACATCACCAAAAGACTTCATCCTCCCTTGAAATCTAACCTTCTTTACATCAGATTTCCTCTGAAATTCAACTTTTGTGTGTAAAATAAATGTATAATGATATGTATTTATACCCTTTATGTCACTTCCTTTTAACATTATGTCTGACCTGACACTTTCTTATTTTGTAATTCTTTTCTTTAATTATCTTCATGGTCAACCTGTACTTCCTTCTTCAATTCACTTTGTTATCTTCAAAAATTCATTTATCCTCAACCATGAGGATCCACGTGATGTGCCACCTACCAACAAAAAAAACATGATGTATACTATCCATCCATGGGTGTTGTGTCTGCATGTGCATTTTCCTTCATGTCCAAATACCTTCATCAATCTTGCAGTCCAAAACCAATGACTAGGGTTGACATCAATGACAACAACCAATCTTCCAACAGGTCTATCAGCTTTGGAAGCTGGTGTAGGAATCTATGAGGTAGGAGTAAAAGATTGTTTATGAGAGGGAACAGGTTCATATTTTACTTCTCTATAAGGCTCCAACTCTTTTGCATAAACTTCCCTAAGTATTTTATGGGAGCTTTCATGATCGTAAGATACTTGGATATGATCTGAAGTTCCTGGGGGTTTTACATTAGGCTTTCCACTTGCACTTCGGGTACTTTTTCGAAAAGATGCCCGTTTGAACTGAATGGCTCCTCTTATATTCGTAGGGACTAAAGCTAAATATTGTTGAATTGTCTATAACTTCTTGGATTGAGGATCAATAGGTGTTGAGGGCATCGAAGAATTATCAATAGGATTTTTAGTTTTCTTGCCCGATGGGGATGCAAGGGAATCAACAAGTTTCTTGGTCTTTTTCTCAGATAGAGAGATAGTTTGAGTGGGAGGGTTTGGAGTCTTTGGATAATGAGGCTTGGATGGAGTAACAGTCCTTAAATCAATTGACTTCTTGTTGGTCTTGAATGTGAGATGGGGGTTTGAGAATTGATAGATGAATTCATCCCATGTCTTCCCCTGTTTTGTCAACTCGATTATGACAAGCAATTTGATGAGGTCATGGTGGAATAAATTGTTATGAGGATTGGCCACATTATTTTGTACTTGGTAAGACATTTTCTCAAGACTTTTCAAGAAGTAGAAAGAAAAATTCAGGGGTTTATTAAATTGGAAATGAGCTAATAGATGAAAATGGCAAGCTTTGAAAACAGAGTATTTACCTTCACAAGTGATAATTTTGGTAATGACGATTAGGGTATTAATCATGTCATATTTAATACATTCTTTGGAGTACCCCTTATCTCTAGAAACATTCTGAAACTCAAGCTTAAAAAATCTATTATAGCTTGGTTGTGGCAATTGGTGGTGCTTGAAACAATGATCTTCAACCCGTGGCAGTTTCGTGGCTGAGGAAATTGACTCCTTAGAGACCAAGAAGGATATAGATCCTACATGTGCCATCCTCCCATTGAATCCGAGGGTGAATTGCAGTTTAACGCCATCATCGTGGCCCTGCAGACAAGTCAAGAATGGTCCCCACCCTGCGCGAAGGAAAATACCCCTACACTCTGTGAACTCAGGAATGGCCAGAAGCTCAGGATAGAAAGAAGGCTCATAGAGTTTAGGCATGGTTACAACGCGAAGGATGAGTAGAGGGGAAGAATTGGGTAGAGTATGAGCGTGAAACAACAAGCATGCATGAGTGAAATGGAAATTGGAGCTAACCCTCCAATTTTTAATTCGCCCAAGGTGGAAATGGTTGAATGCGTGGGTGAATTCATCACACACAATTGCCATGTGTGACTATGACTGCATCGAATTTGAATTTTGAAGGGTGTCCTTTGGAGGAAATTGTAATCATGAGAGAATTAGATCAATGTCCAAGTCTTCGACTTGGATATTTGATCATAAAAATGCATTAGAAATTGTATAGTTGAATTGTCAAATGCCATTCAATCCATGTTGTATTACTAATCAACAGGAAGATCAATTCAAATGATCTGTGTTTACTTGCAATCGTGGTCACTTACAGTGTGTGCACTCATCCGGTCCTTCATATGGTGCGTCATCCAGTCGTTCATATGGAACCCCATATGGCCTTCCAAATTTCACTCCATATTGTACTCCTGTGAAAAAGGGAATTTGTTTGTATTGTAATCGATGTTTACCCATAGCACTCATCTTGGGCACTTCTGACAGTCATAGTGAACAAGAGCAGAGACAGGATAAGAGTGATCCACTATTACTTTCCTTCTCATTGTGCTTGTACATTATAAACAATTTGTTCCTCTGTCTCTAAGCATGTAACACAAATCTGTAGTGAAATTTTTAACAGTTTGTTAAAAAACCAATTAAGCGGTCTATTGAAGAAATGTGCAACAGGATTATAACACACAATGAATTTAGAATTTCAATAAAAAAATAATTGTTGATATAATAGCCCATATGATGAAAACAATATATAGAGTTAGATATTATTTGGGGGATTAACTGCGTAGTGTAAGTCATTAATCTATGACCCATATTCATGAGTATTAGTCTCAACTGACCAATAATTCTCATGATTTGAATAGTCCACTTAGCACTCATTGCATCGGGTGATGCTCACAGGGGTGAAGAAATGGGATTGAAGCCAACGAAATGATAGCATCAATCATCACTTCCAAGGCTTGCACTCGGTAACCAGGACTTCCCAGGTGGTCACCCATCCCAAGATGCCTCTGGCTCAAGCACGCTTAACTGTGGAGTTTTTCCCCACAATCAAGCCCACTTAGCTTGCTACCCCATTTGCAAAACCTTAGCAAGTATTGTGCCTTATGAACTACCCAGTTAGATCTCCCTTGACTCTTATTTAAGTATATAGGGGCTTCTGCAGTGCAATATATTAGATACTATTTTGGGGATTAACTGCGTAGTGTAAGTCATTAATCTATGACCCATATTCATGAGTAT